>CAUYQV010088943.1:0-26646 GCA_963574575.1 Galagoides demidoff
TAAACTAAATTTTTGGTTCTTCTTACCAATCATGACATATATTTAAATCAATTTAATTATACAACCCGCCCCCCCCCCCCCCTTACTGTAAGACCTAACAATACTGATTTGTTCAGAATTGGCTTTCTCCTTTCTTATAACACTCCTTTTTGACTCTCTTGTCCTAAATGTCCAAGGTCTTTTGTGATCTTTACCCTGATTGCTTCTATTGTCTCGTATCCTGTCTTAGCTCTGCTTGTACTTTTGACTCTGGGCAGGCCAGAAATCTTTGAGTTCCTAGATGTGCCAAGCTCTCTCATATCCCTGTCCTTTTGAACTATCAACTGCAGTGACCTTTATTTCCCTCTGTCCTTCAGTTCTCAGCCGTAGACTTTCTTCTTCCACAAAGCCTCCCCTAACACAACATCCACCTCCCCATAATCTTGGACTGGGTTAGGTGACCTGCTTTTGTGTTCCTTAGCTTTCTTAAGCTCTATTCTTAACACGTGTTCTTTATTTGTTTTATTGTTCTTTTTAAAATATATATATTTTTACCTTTTCCTTTTAACTAAGCTTCTTAAGGGCAGGGGACATAAATTCACCTGTATATTCTGAGAACCCAGCATGATATCTAGAATATAGCAAAGGACCTATACATGTTTTTAAAAAAATGAATAAATACAAGATTGAATCATCCCACTAACCGAACCCTCTCCAATGCAATTTTAGTGCCACACTTACAACCCTTTCGTAATGTTTCTTGATTTCGACTTTTCATTATAAATATCTGTATATATGTCTTATTTTTTACTGTTTGTTTCTTAAAAATAGAGTCTATGTCTTTTTCTTCTATATATATTCTACATTTGGCATATTTCATGGCCCATAATCAGCTCACAACAATTTCAGGTTAGAAAATGACTGATGAATCAAGTCATGGTAAAATGCCAACCATTTAGCACTTAACATTCACAAAAGGTTTTAGGACAACAGTGATTTATTTCTAAAGGAATGAATGAGAAACAGATTCGTTAAGATGGAAAATACAAGTTAGGAGGCCATTCATGATACTTACTAAATTTTATTACATGA
Organism: Galagoides demidoff; assembly: GCA_963574575.1. Taxonomy (NCBI): domain Eukaryota; kingdom Metazoa; phylum Chordata; class Mammalia; order Primates; family Galagidae; genus Galagoides; species Galagoides demidoff. The sequence continues at coordinate 1,072 of CAUYQV010088943.1, forward strand.
GCAACTATAATTCTATCCTAAATAAGGCCAGCCAGGCTTGAAACTAGTTATTGGAAATATTAGGCTATTTAATAACATGCAAACATCAGGAACTACAGTGTGATATTAGATACTTATTAGGGATACTGATTTAATATGTATTTCATTGACACCATGGATAAAGAAAAATTCTTTTTATAAAAATATAGGTGTATAAACCCCTAGTTCTCTTAAAATTTATCACAATAGAGGGATGAGAAGGACAAGTTTAAGACTGCATAGGCAAATTTATGCACTCCATCGTACGTAGTTAACTGTTTTGGGTGGTTCTCAAGTTAGGTTTCTTAGAGGATGAATTTATAAGTAAATGAGTCAGTATACTGGAAAAAAACCCTGAAGTTTGACAATGCACATCACCCAGTGCATTTTTTTAATAGCATTTTTAATAGTGAAATTCTTTCCTAAATTATATTTCAATAAGGAAAACTTTCTGGAAGACATAGTATTAAAATAGATAGATGAAGAAAGAAAAGGTATTATCTTGGACTTGAACCTAGTTTTTATACAGTATTGAAATAATATAATCACAGGTCTGCTAGCAAGACCAAATTTATAGAGAATTTTATTTAGATACCGAGTTACAATTCCTCTTTTTACAAAAAGGCCAACATTCCCCACCCCAAATTCTATTGAACACTCATTGGATAATATTGTAAGTAGATGTGATTTGAGATGAGATAAACCAGAGAGATCTTAAACATACTTTTTAGGTCCAGGATGGTTCCCATTCCCTTGTCAATGACTCCAAAATGTCTCCATACATCTGTTTTGCTTGAATGCACTCCCAAAAGTGTTAATCTTCTGAGTCCACCTCATACTTTTGTGAATCTTGTTGATTTTATTCACCTCATCTTGAAATTGCCAGAGAGTCTCCAAAGTAATGGCTTCTATAACCTTTCTGTTTCTAGCTGTGTTTCTGTCTCTCTCATTCATTTAGTTTGGAAGGAATATAATCTTAGACTTACAAGAACATGGACTGAGAAATGGGGGCTTTGGAATCTAGCTCCAGAACTGCAGATATATAATACATGTGAACTTTTCAAAGAATCATAGAAATCCTATAGGGAAGATATTTAGTCCAACATTTCACAAACTTATTTGACAATATTGCCTTTCCCCCTCCCCCCCAACTACAAATGAACACCCTAAAAAACAATTATAGACATTGTCATATTTTATCTGTGTGTAAGAAATGGTTAAAAATATTCATGATATTCAATCTGGAAAAAAAGAGACTTGAGATGATACACATACATGAGTATAGATACACCCACACTATTGTTACATTGTATTATATTTGTAAAAATATGTATAGCAATATATATAATACACACTATGTATGTATAGTAATGCATTTCATTAAGGGATTTTGATATTCTGTGTGCTGTTTTGAAATATATTGAGAAGAGTCAAGAAGATACTGGAAGATTATCTGTTGTGGTCAATTTCTCACCGAGGTTAGGTTGTGTCTAAGGTATCCTGCAAATCTAAGACTGGATGATTTTGTGAATAACTAATAAACACAGTTTTTTCTTTAATTTTTTTTTTTTAAGGCAGAATCTCACTGTATTGCTTTGCATAGAGTTCAATGGCACCATCTTACCTTACAAACTCCTGGGCTCAAGCAGCTTCCCCAGTAGCTAGGACTATGGGCACCTGCCACAATTCCTGGCTAATTTTTCTATTTTTTTTGTAGAGATGGGGGTCTTGCTCTTGCCAAGGCTGGTGTCAAATTCCTTACTTCAGGGAACCTGCCTGCCTCAGCCCCCCAGAGTGCTACGATTACAGGTGTAAGCCTCCACCCCCAGCCTATTTAACTTTTCATATTCCAGTTTAACCTCAGATGTGTTGTTACATGGTGGCAGAGGTAGGTATTTTCATATTGCTCTAACATGAAAAAGTAGAGCATGTGTTTCAGAGACAAACCTAATCTGTAATCCTAGATTTGATTCCACCTTAGTGATTTCAGGAAACTTACTTAGACTCTTTGAGACCCAATCTACTCATCTATAAACTGTAGTTTATAAGGATTAGAGTTAGCACATATAAAGCAGACTTTATATTTCTTGAACTTTAGTAGGTGGAAGATAGGTATTATTTCTGTGTCGTGAAATACTGTTTTTCCACAGTTTACCTGGGAAAATTCAAATAGTCTTGAAAGCTACACATTTGTACATTTTCAACCATTATCACTTTAGTCTGAGTAAATAAGTCAGAAATTTGCACACAGGATAAATATGTTTTGCCCTGAGGAGCTAGGACAGAGCAGCTGGGAGGCAGAGGGAATAATTTAAGGGCCAGGAGTCGAGGAGACCACTGAAAATAAATACTTCGAGAGGAAGAGCTTGAAAAAAAAGAGAGGCTCAGAAATGTTTAGCAATTGTAATAACCCATCAGAATAGAAGCCCGTTTTACACCTGGGACTAAACAGGAAAGGAGCAAAGGGAAGGCCCAGAAAGAGAAATAGCAGTTGGAAACAACCACTATTTCAATAACAGAGTGAATTCATAAGAAGATATTCATGCTTGCATTAAAATTTATGTTTAAATACCTAGAATGAGTTATTCATTATTTTCTCGACAAAATTAATTTGGTAGCTTTTTAGCTATTAACCGGTAATACTCTACTTTAGGGCATGGAACACTTCACTAAGTTTAACCTTTTTGATGTGTTTTAACCCTCTTGCTATCTTCAAAGAAATATTAATCTTTCATTTTACATTTTTGCATGTTATGTACCTGGTTTACACACCATAATACAATTGGCCATGCACCAAAATTGCTTTGACAAATGGAAATTTGAATGGCAGGAAACTTTTAGCAGAAATCCACATTTTTTCCTAATTTCCTACAAGGCAAGGATTGTACATTTTTTCAGTACAATATGTGCCACCACAGGCAAGGTTAGATTGCCCTTATCTTATGGAGCTGAGCAGAGTTTTCATTTTTTGAATAGTATAGATAAGCACTCTGTAAAGACTCTACAACACTTCATTTGGTGGCAGTATTTCCCCAAATGTGTAACTACATGCAGTGCACAACAGGTTGGAAAAAACTGAAACTGTGTTTAAAAAAAAATCAGTGGTTGAATTTCTATATCTTTTGCAACTGATATCGCTACCTGGAGGGTTCAAATAGGTAATAAACCTATTGGAGCAAAGACATAGCAAATGCTTTTTGTAAGGAGAAAAGAGTTCTGCAAGGGAGCCCACAGGGCTTCAGGCAATTCTCATGTAGCAAAATCCCACTTAAAACAAACCTCCCCTTTCTCTTGGGATCTCCAGTAATCCCAGGATTAGATGGATCAGTCCTGGCAGTGGTTGCTCTTTGCTTAGAGAATTTGCTCAGGTTGTATGGGGCTCATTCTGTTTTTCTTCAAATTTCAAATTCGACTGTTGAGAACATTTTACTTATTAATGAATTTCTCGAGGTGGTCTTTGAACCATATTGTACTTTGTATTCTCTAGGGGAATATCTGAACCTCAAAAGCCTTAATTTCACCAGTTTGGAATAAACTATGCAAATGAATTTTGTGTTTTGTCTCTCTTTTCCAGCAGACTGTGAGCTTTTCTGGGTCATGTGCATGGCTTATTTTTCCCTTGTATTCCCCCTCTTTAGCATAGTGCTCAAGATCATAAATGAAGATTGAATACTTGCTGAATGAATGAATGAATGAATGACTGATGGCTGTAAATGGTAGAAAAGATGGCTAACGTCTAAGAGCCCAATTGCTTATTTATTACTATATAGAATTATCTTATACCGGGTTATCTACAAAAAACGATCACTTAGAAACTTCTGGGAGAAACTTACATGCTGATTTTAATCTGTAAAGACATCTCTAGCCCTTGGTTTTTCCAAATGTCTCCTCTCTTTCAAAGTTCTTTTGTGATAAAGATGGGACAAATGAGAACAGTCTCATATTCCTGTGATTAAAATTTTAAAGGAGAGGCATAGTATTTTCCCAAAAGGATTCTTGACTTTGGATCTCCTTGCTTTCCTCACTGCTAAAACTTTTGTTTATTGATCTGTTACAGGGTCCATCAATGTTAATTTTACTTATTGTAGGTAGCCAGGAAGTATTTTCTTTTCATGTGTTAATGTTTATCTACAAGGTGTCCCAAAGGTTACCATACATACAAACATAGGAAAAATGTTAAATTGTAACTAAATGTACATTTATTTAGAACATATTTATTACAAAATTCTACAAAATATTTGCATAATATTTCTTTATATGTTGATATATAAATATATTTTATATAAATATAAAAATGTTAAAACTATAAAATATAATATAATGAGTTTAAGTTTCCTATGTATGGCAACCTATGGGACACTCTGTAGGTTATGTATAATATAAGGAAGTATAAACCATTATAATGGAAATTTCTCAAATAGGTAAGCTACAAATATAGTAGTACACTAAGCAGATAGAAATATTATGCATTTTTCATATATTCAAAAGATTTGCGAGTCAGGAAGATTTGAATTATAAATGCTATTTTTTATCTTCCATCTTAAAACCTCCAGAAAGCCTACAACATTTAAGTCTCATCCCATTCTGCTAAGATGGAGTAGGAGAATGATATTAAAACGAGTCTCTGTTCCGCCTTCTAAGATCATTACTCTATTTTCCAGAAGTGTATCCTATTCCGGTAAGACAGATATGTCCCATTGATCTTAGAAATATGTTGTTCCATGGCTGCAATTTCTTTCTCTGAAATCATCATCTGGTATTTTAAATTTATTACCAATTGGCTGGTGCAGTGTGGTTTTCAGTTGCTGAAAATTTAGAGTCCATTACAAAAGTGAGGTTTGGAGTAATTTCCTGGACTATGTTTGGTGCCAAAGTTGCCTCAAACTGATTTTTTGTCACTCTTTTGGCTGCCGGGAAAATCTTTTTCTTTGTGTGAATCTGATTCAAGGAGTGCTATCTGTAGATATCTTTGTCAACATTGTAGTCATCTGTTTTGTAAGAGACAAATCTGAGGCTGAAACATTAAAACGCACCTGAAAAAAATCAACACTAGAAATCTGAGTTCATTCTGTTCAACAGCTTCCTCTGCTCCTAGACCAGAAGGCAAGGTCACTGTTACTGTTGTCATGGGAATGTGGGTCATCAGGAACAAAGCTCAAACTCATTTTATAACAGAATAAGAAAAACAGCTTTTCCCTGAAGCAAATTATTCATTTTTTTAAACACTCACAAAATGTGGGACTAGTGGTTTAGTTCCAAAGAAGAAATAATCTTTAACAGATGAAAGCTCAAAAGACATCGCCTTCACTAAGCATAGCAACCCGTGGTCTATTAAGTAAGAGGTTAATTATAGTTAGTGACAGTGTTTCTGATATTACCATGGAAAAACATCTCTCTTGGTTTACCAGCATTTTGATTATAATTGGGTAAAAGTCAAATGAAATTTGGAAAAGGTTGGTTCACTGACATTGCGCTGCGCCTTTGACATTCTTGCTACAGTCATGGCACTGGGCTTTTCAGAGTTAGGTGGAATCAGGTTTAGTCTCAGTCTGAATTTCCATTAAAAAACCCCAACTCTGAAAATAAAGTGAACACCCTCACCATGCTCTGCTAGGGTTGGGCCTGTGCCTGAGTTGCTTTTCGAAGTGCTTGGGTGTATAGTAGACTCCAGCCCCAGTCAGTGCGTTTGATGAGGTTCTCAGGCTGCACATATGTTTTTAACACCCCTCTTCTCTTTTCAATAGATTTACTCTGATTTCCTTGCTCTAAATTGGATTCTAAAATAAATTAGGTCCTATATCTATGAAAATATGTCTACATGCTTACATTTCTTACATTTTGTATTTTATTATCCAAAACATCTGAGAAAAATCAATTTCTTCTTCACCTGCCTATCAAGCGTTGGATTAAGGATTTATAAGAATTGATGACAACACTTGCAAAGCATAGAGCACTCCCTGACTGCTACTCTCCCTTCAGTTCTTTCAGAGCAAAGCTGGAATACTGATTGAGGATTTTTTTTTTTTTTTTTACTTTGGTGAAGGAAATGTACTTTTAAATGTTCTCCTTTAAAATGTGAATGTGATTATCATTATTGTAGAAATGTATGTGGCATTACTGGCATATTTAAGTTTCAGCACATAATGCACACTCCTGATTTAGAAACTTAAATAGTTTATTTTTTAAGAGCTTTCCATTTCACCTTTAAGCTTGTGTTACATAAGCTTAATGGACTCACTCAGCTTCCTGATGGAGAGAATCTACCAGGTGAATAGCAGTAAGCTCATGAGCTTTGAAGGGCTTATTTTGCCAGACTGCAACTCAGGCTTACTGTTTGGAGTAGTGCTATTCTGTATGCACTGATTATAACACCACATAGCAAAGCTCTGATAATATTTATTGCAGAGTGAAAATGCCTTTTGCCCCCGAACTCCCCCTTTTTGCATAAATACAGTAAGTTGAGCTTTAACTAAGGTGATGCCTGAATTAAACTGACAAATCCAAATGCCTGAAATTTAGGATTGCATTTATGGATTTCATCTATAGTAAATCAGCATCAAAATGTCAGAGATAGTAAGTCTTGGCCAGGAGAAGTTTCTATAGGTTGTGGAACTTTCAGTTCATGTCATTATTTTGTTTATCTAGCACTGGTCAGAGCTGTATTGATGATGGGAATGGTGAGACTTAAATTCATTACTTAAGTATTCATTCAAACTACAGATGTACTCTGGCACATAGGAGGAATAAAGCATATTTTTAAGAGAAATGTGTGTGTGTTTAAAGAAAGAAAGAGGGGAAAAAGCTAGTGAGACAGATTGAACCAGAATTCACTTTCACAAAGAATATGTAATAGTGTGCTTTGAGGACTCAAATGCCAAAGCCTTTGGTTGCTTTAGAGAAGGATTAATGGAATGTCTTCTCTTTGTTTTTCTAAGGAAACAAATAAGAGATGGCTATTTATCTCTTAGAAATAAGATATGGCCATTTATCTCTTTGACTCTCTTAAATATGCTTACTTTTTTATGGTTTAAATAATTTCTGCCTCTCTTCATTCTCTGAATATACTAAAGAGACATTTTAACCTCGAAATCTTTCAAATGTGTATTCAGACGCTTCCAAATGTATATTCTGAGAAGATATTCTTAAGAATACAAACTCGGCAAATGAATTGTGCATCATTTTTAAAAATAACACGTAAAAAATTTTCGTATTTTGAAGAATCACACTTGGGTAGTGACATAAATGGCAAGAACTTATTAAGAAAGATTTGAAATTTTTACCATCATCTGCTAGAGTCACATTCTGTGATCCAAAGCAGCAATGCCATGAAGAACTCTATGAAGTCTGCTATGCATCAGCAAGAACACTGCTGTGGGTACAAGCTGATGATGTGCAATTTTTTATTTTTACTCATTTATTTATTTGAGACAGAGTCCCACTGTGTCATCCTCGGCAGAGTGCTGTGACGTCACAGCTCATAGTGAATTCAAACTCTTGGGCTTAAGCGATCCTTTTGTCTCAGCCTCCAAGGTAGCTAGGAGTACAGGCATATGGCACAACACCCAGCAATTTTCTTGTTGGAGTTGTCATTGTTGTTTAGCTGGCCTGGCCCAGGCTGGGCTCAAACCCTCCAGCCTCCATGCATGTGGCCGGCGCCATAACCACTGTGCCCTGTATGTGGCTGGCGCCATAACCACTCTGCTACAGGCACCAAACCATGATAGGCAATTTTGTAATTACTATCAATATAGCATTGGGGGTATGAGGGAATATTTCACTTTGTCCTTTTTCTTGGAACTATGAAAATCATATTGGAAATAAAATGGGCAAGCCTGAAATGAATAATTCTGGGGGCTGAGTCTTTGCACTTCTTTGGCACTATAGAGTTTTTTGTTTGTTTGTTTGTTTTTCCCCCTTGGACACTGAGTCTCCCTTTGTTGCTCTGAGTAGAGTGCTTTGGTGTCATAGCTGACAAGAACCTTAAATTCTTGGGCTTGAGCAATCCTCTTGCCTTAGCCACCCCAGCAGCTGGGACTACAGTTGCCCACCACTACCTCTGAATGCATTGCAGCTTTCTTTTCTATCCCTTCACCACACACATTCTTGACATCTTCCTTCTTTGGCCAAAACAGCAACTAAAATGTTTGAGGGAGAAAACATTGTAAATGTTACATTTTAGGTAATGGTGATAGGGAAGGTATTTAATATTATTTTCCCAATTTAAATATTCTTGATTCACTGTGAAGGCCACAAAACAAAATCAAGGAGAACAAAGCAAACCCCTACTGCCCAGAAGATGATCTCATTTTCATTAAGATCTTGTTTCAAAAAGAAAGTTTTGTTGTATAAAGCACTGAAGGGGAAGAAAACCTTGCTAATACAGTAAAACATGAATCAGAAAATAACATGAGGTGGTTAGGAAGAAAAGAGAGCGGATGAATACAGAAAGAAGAGGAAAAAAGGAAACCAGGAAAAGGGACAGAAGAAATGAAAGAATAGACCACACATGTCAAAGGCTATTTATTCTCCGGCTTGAAGAGGGGTAAATTATACTCTTGGATCAAAACACTTTGTGCTTAGTTTTATAACTTTCACTAAACATAGACGATAAATTATGCACATAATTTTTCAGGGTAAAAAATGAAGAGAGATTGGAGTTGACAATTTGTTAGCAATTAAATAGCAATGTATATCCTTGTGGGCAGAGAAGACCACTAGGACTAACTTTTTAAAATGCAGTATTTTGGCTACGTGGGGAGTAATATGATACATTCACTCTGTGTGTTGTATTAGTCAGGGTTCTCAGAGAGAGAGAACTAATCAGATTAGATGGATAGACAGATAAATAGAAGAGATGAGATTTATGAAGGGATTTGGCACACATGATTATGGAGAATGAGAAAAGTCCATGACAGGCTCTCAGCAAGCCAGAAGCTCTGGGATGCTGGGACATAGCTTAATTCAAGTGTGAAAGCCTCAGAACCAGGGAAGCTGGTGGTTTAATTTTTAGGCTGAGGTTGATGGCCTGAGAAACTGAGGTGGCTCCTGGTGTAACTTCTAGAGTACAAAGGTTAGGAAGTCTGGCGTTCTGATCTACAAGGACAGCAGAAGAGTGTTTCAGGTCCAGAAGAGACAGAAGAAATCACCTTTTGATGCCTTTTTGTTCTATCTCAGCCCACAGTGGATCGGATGTTGCCCACTCACACTGAGGCCCAGACTCACAGGCCAGTCTTCTCTGGAAACACTCTCATGGGCACACCATGATGGTTTATGAGTTTTCTAGGTATTTCATAGTCCAGTCAAATTGATAACTTAAAATTAAATTAAGTAGCATATGTGCTTAAATTATATATACACGTTTGCTACATGGAAACACCAGTCTGTGCATTAGAGGAAAATGAAAACGTCTATGTTTCAGACTACGTGGGGACATAGTTTTAGGTTTTTTCCTTAAAGTACATAGTTACATATCTTTATACAACCCATCATGGATCCTAGAGTATATGAAGCATTTAATCCAATTTTTAGAAGAAATAGATAGGCTGTGTAATGTATGTAGTAGTATAGGAGATTTTCCCAAGTAAACAATCAAAAGTAACTACAGTGTACTTATTAATAAATATATACGTGAATAGTTAATGTGACAATCATGGACGTAACTTAAGATTCCAAAGCATATTTTTTATGTCATTCTCACAGCCACTCTGTGAGGTTTGCAGTACATGTTCTATTTTTTGTCCTCTAAAGATTAAGAAACTAAAGCTCAGAGAGATGGAGTGACTTCCCCAAGATTAAAGTATACAAAGTTGCAACTGAAACTTTGGTCTTCTGCATCCAAGTCGGATACTTTTTCTGTCAAGTACAGTGCTCTTAAAAGTATGGGAATCACAATTGGTTAGCTCACATTGAGTGTAGTCATTTGTAAATCTTAGCTGTGTATTTAGAAGAGAATCTAGCACATACCCTAATGCTTCAGGTAAATTGTAATTTCCCCATGAAGGTCACTGCATTTCTGAATGCATCATACACCAGAGAGCTTATCCATGATCATTTACATCTCCTAGGAATATCTGTCCTAAGTATACCATAGATGTTCAGTAAGTACTTATTTGGACCAAGTATTTCCCCAAAGGCTTGTAATTAATAATCTAATAATGTTTTATTGCATCCATTTCCCTTTTGAATTGAGGAAGAAAGTGTAGAATTAAGGGATATGTGGTGTTAATACTACTATACATCAGCTTCGTTGATATATATTTTTACAGAGATATAGTATAAATGCTTTTCTTCTTTTAAATTCAGCCTTATAGACAGGCGTGGTGGATCATGCCTGTAATCCTAGCACCCTGGGAGGCCAAGGCGGGTGGTTTGCTTGAGCTCAGGAGCTTCAGACCATTTTGAGCAAGAGGAAGACCCTGTCTACTAAAAATAGAATAATTGGCTGGGTGTGGTGGCAGGTACCTGTAGTCCCAGCTACTGGGGAGGATGAGGCAAGAGAAACACTTGAGTTCAAGAGTTTGAGATTGCTGTGAGCTATGATGCCATAGTAATCTATTGAGGGCAACAAAGTAAGACTCTGTCTCATATATATATGTGTGTATATATATATATATATATATATGTACATATACACACATATATATATGAAATAATTATAAGAGGTTACAGATATTATCTTTTAAGAACTTTAAGCTGTTTTAACCTTAAAATGTAACTTTAAGCTGTTTTATCCTTAAAATGTAACTTTATTGAAATTATTTTTGTAAATAAATATTTCTATGACAAATGTCTGAGACATGTGGGGTTAGAAAAGTACATATGTTAATTGCAAGATTTTCTGTAGGTGCATATTCAGTGTTCTGTAATAATCCATAAAGTTACACTCAATGTAGATGCTGGACTGTTCATTTTCTTTTTCTTTTTCTTTTTATGTATTTATTAATTTATTTTATTTTGAGACAGAATCTCACTTTGTTGCCCAAGGTCTTGGGCTCAAGCTCTTGCCTCAGACCCCCAAGCAGCTGGGACTACAGGCATTCACCCCAAAACCTGGCTGTTTTTAGAGACAGAGTCTTGCTCTTGGTTATGCTGATCATGGACTCAGGCAATCCACCCACCTTGGCCTCCAGAAGTACTAAAAGTATAAGAGTCAACCACTGTCCCTGGGCCCCCTTTTTGTTTTTAAATGGGGCACTTGTGCAAATTGGATAAACTCTAAGTAGTTAATCTGAAAGATAATGATTTCATGGGAAGTAATCTCAAAATGAGACCTAGAAGTTCTTCTGTCATGCTATATTTGGAATTACAACAGCTATTGGATTTATAACTGTTAAGTGAAATAGAAGCTAGAATGTGTCAAAGTAGTAGTGTGTATTGGTTTTGGAAGATCTAATGCAAATTATGTCCTTTAAAGAGGAGAAATGTCACAAAATGGTGCCCACGTTTAGCATTTCTGCTAAGACGGAAACAAAATGTCTTGTAGACTAATGTAAAAATTAATTGTGAGGTGCTACCTAAAAGATCTGACACTACATGTAAAGCTTCATGTAGTGTTATAATTTAATACTGATGTTAGTATTCCTATATTTTGTGCAAGACCAGAAGAAGCTTTATGAAAGCAGGCATACTGGTAACTTGCTCTCAGTTTTATCTCCAATGCCTAGCAGAGTGCAAGGCACATGGCAGACATTTGGATATTTTCAAGCAAATAATATAAAAAGGGAATACATTTGAAAACAGACATCCAGATATCTGAAATATCCAAAATAGTGCTGAAGGACAATATCTCTTACAGTCAAGAAATAGCACTGGTGTAACAAGCAAGAATGAATATGGTAAAGGTAGGGTGACTAGATTTTAACATTGGTAAGGCGGGACAACATGGAGGGGGTGGGGGGGTGGGGGGGATGGGGCAGGGCAGGGCCTGACAACAATGCAAACTTTGATAAGCAGTTCTTGATAATCACTTCTAAGCAATTATTTGTTATTATTACAGTTTAACATTATAAAATTAACAAAAATAATATAAAACTCATATTCAGGCGAAATAGCCACATGGCAGCTGAAAACCGTATATTCCCTTCTTGTTCTCCTGCCCGTTTGTGCATTCTTTCCAAAAATTGGGACTTTTTAAAAATGCCGCTGGATGTGGGACAAATTGTTGAAAAGCGGGAAGTCTGGTCACCCTAGGTAAAGGGCCTATAGCTGGTGACACCCTCATACTGTGATTAGTTGCTTCATAAACAGAGAATAAATATCATGGGTTAATAAATGTCATCCTTCTAGGTACAAAATCTGAAAAACATAGAAGTAATGTGGAAAGGACAGAGAACAATCTGAAAACAGAAAACAAATGGCAGGTACTGAGCAGTGAACTTTGAAAGCAAAGGTCAGTAGCAATAGGATAATTGATATTGTCACATGCTCTGTTGTCATCTCAGTGTAACAGCCATTTCATTTTCAATAGTTCTCCGGAGACCTGTAAACACTAATGGCACTACAGTGGGCTGTTTGGGAGGAGTAGAAATGCATATATGTAGGGGGGTGGGGTGAGATAGCCATCTACATCTCCATAATTCCTAGGTACATCATTGTGTCACCTTATGAGCATATCAGCTATAGGGCAAACTTTTTTTCTTTGTTTTTGCAGCCTGAAGAGTTATTGCTTTAACAAAAGTGCAAACTATGGTACATTGTTATAGGCCTAACAAATAGCAAGTGATGTTTAGAATGTTGCTAACCAGTCAAAAAGATTGTAAGTGACACTTGTTTCTGGAAGTTAAAACAATGATTCAGGAGAAAACTTCGTTGGATTTTGATTCAACATTTATTTCTCAGAAGGGGTGTCATTCCGCACCCCACAGGAGATGATTCTGCTGCATGTTCTTTGTTTTGTACTTATATGAGAAAACGCAAATGACCCATACTCAGTCCAATAATAGCAGGTTTTCAAAAGAGTGAGTTTCCTGCCTTCAGTACTTACATAATTATTTTGAGCAATTGACATCATATCTATAGTTATACATTTGATAATGATAACTTTGATTAATTAAGAAGTGATTAAATTACATGCCATATAGTCTGATAGATTATGACGTATTTTGGGAATGTATTCACTCGAAGAACAAAAGTTTGAACAAAAGTTTCAACAAAAGCGTTGGTTCCTCTAAGTTATTTGAAAACCCACTTAGCCATGCCCCAGCATTCCTTTCTGATGCCATGTAGACCACTTTAAGTTAAGAACGAGCAAAACTTGTAGAGCTTTAGGCCTGATGAGGGATACATGCCCATTTTAGTAACTATCATCACCTGCTGGGTCACAAAATATAAAAGTTGTTTCACGAAACTGAAGTGTAAGGACCGAATCACCAGATATTGGGAAAAAATAATATTGTACGTGTGCTCCAAAGTGTGAAACACCACAATCCCAGTCTCTTAAGTAACATGTTATTGCAAACAGCTATTATCTCAGGAACAAGTTATTTTTAATAGTTTATACAGCCTTAGATATACTTCAATACCTTCTTTATTAAACAGTGTTAGATACAATCTAATTTATCGCTCTGATTTTTAATATATATTTTCTCATAAGATTGTAGACAATTTCTACGTGCTATTTTTATATGTGGGAATTATTTGACACTATTTCCAACCAGAGGAAGATTTCACAGTTAGACCAAGATGAACTCCCTCCATTGTTACAGCATTTATAGCTTGTGACATTAACATTCTGAACAAATCCATAGCATAGCATCCAAATAAATACAGTAGGAGTATACTTTACAAATAAACTTGCGCCTAGAGTCCATGGCAAATGAAAACAGAAAGATGTTATAAGGACTACTTTGATTTTGTCTTACTTCCTTTGTAGTTCAGGTGTTTTTTTTTTTTTTTGTAGTTCAGGTGTTTTAATTGAACAGAATGGATAGGAAGCCATTTTTCAAGAGCTAGCTAAATTTTGTAATTATCAACAAAATTAATTATCATTATAATTTAAGGTAAAGTATACTTATCTTGTATAGGCCATAGGACTGCAATGATTTTTTTGAATGCTGTGTATTCTTCATTCTGCATGCTTTTGAGTTCCCAATGCACCCCTCCTCCCAATAAAACAAATGAAGTAGGATGACTTCTGGTACTCTCACATTCTGAATTAGCTTAATCCCAAATCATTAAATATAATCTTATAAATCTTACCTAGATTATTCCCAGGATTTAATCTTCAAACCCTTAAAACTATCCATTAGAAGTGGCAATGCAAATTTTTTATGTGTTCTTTCATTTAATACATGTGTTATACTTCATTTTGCCTTTAAGCCCCAGGTTTAAAAGTGTCTAATCATCTGGACAGGTGTCTTGGCTCAGGCCTGTAATCCTAGCACTCTGGGAGCCTGAGGCCTGTGGATTGCCTGAGTTCACAGGTTTGAGACCAGCCTGAGCCAAAGGGAGACCTGGTCTCTAAAAATAGCTGGGTGTTCATCCTTTTATGATCAGAACACTTAAGAAAATTGGTATAGAAGGGACATTCCTTCGACTGATAGAGACCATCTACAGAAAACCTACAGCCAATATTGTATTGAATGGTTAATTATTTTTTATAAAGACAAGGGGTAGCCTGTTTCTGGTGCATAGAATGCTGTGGCCTCCTCACGTCTCTCACGCCCTGGTTGTCAGCCTGGTTCTCAGCGCCTTATCTGTGCTGGGGAGCGCTCAGCACAATGAAGCATTACCACAACCCTGTAACATTTGGGTGTTCCTCAAGTGACCATGTACAAAAAAGCGAAAGGCTCCAGAAGCAATACCCTTTCACTGACGGAGTTCACAAAGCTGACTTGAGGTCAAGCTAATCAAATTGCAAAGATTGTCTATTTCTTCCTTGAACCTATTTCCCATTCACCTGGATCATTACTGTGGATGTTCAATAAATTGCAGCCAAGTGTTTTCTGACACCTTCTCAGGGGATTTTTACTGAGAGATAAAATCACATGGGTTGTCCTTTCATAGTATAAGACATATTGTCATTTCTTGGTATATGACATACTGGGCTGGACCTGGCTTCCTCCTCCACATCCTGGCTATCCATCTTCCTGTCTGCAGTGTGAACTCCTTGAGGACAGGAAATAAATCTTATTCATGTTCACATTCTCTTTGTTTGACACGGAATCAACACAATCAATGCTGAGTTCTTAAAACAATGAATTAACAGATTATGGAAACTAAGTAAACTGTACAGGCTCAGGAAAGCTATGTGGGATATATCTTAATTAAGATGAATTTTTATTTCCTATATGCAAGGGAAAAATCCTCAAAAAATTATTAAAATTGAAAAATACTAGACATAGGTGTTTACTATTTTTATGTGACTTTTGCTGCATTATTGCAAAAGACAAGTTGCAAGTGGACAGAGGTGGGAGAGGTTGCAGACCAAACTTAGTGGCAGCAGCTATTCAGCAGTTATTTCTAGTTTGGAGAGGAAGCATCCACGTTGTAGATATGAGTCGTGAGCATAATTGGACAATTTCCTTTGAAATAAAGAGCTACATAGGTGTGATTATGCAATTAAACTTCCAAACAAAATGAAAAGACCCAAACTGACTTCTTGAATCCAGTAATTTTCCTTTTTCTAAATTAATTGTGATCAATATTTTCATTTTTTTAGTATTACCCTGAATTTTTCTGAGCTTGGCATCTCACATTAGATACTCAGAGGAGTCTAATAGGAGTCTATTTATAATTCTATCTTCAAAAATATATTAAAAAATAAAAATATACCAGATAGTACCTGTAACATCTGAGAATATACATATGTAAAATTCATCAACTTGATAATTTAAAAATACTGTAAATTATATCCTTGTTTTTATAACAGATCTATTGATATATAACTCTCATAATAAAAAAAATCACCTTTTTAAGATGTATAATTCAGTGGTTTTCAGAATCTTGAGAGCATCATGCAACCGTAATAACTATCTAGTTTTAGATCATGTTTACCATTTCAAAAAGAATCTTGTAAGATTTCTAATTACATTCCATTCTTGCCTACCGCAGCCTCTGGTAAACATTAACTACTTTCTACCTTCATCGACTTCATTATTCTGGACATTTCATATGAATGGAATTGTACAATATGGGCCTCTGTGACCGGTTTCTTTCACTTAGCAAAGCATTCCCAGCCTCCCTCTGTGTTGTACTGTGTGTCACTGCTTCATTTCTTTTGTTACTGAGTAATAAACCATTCTATAAACATACCACGTTTTGTTTATCCATTCATTGGTTGATGCATTTTGGTGTTTCCACTTCTTAGCTTTTAAAATGATGCTGCTATATGAAACTACAGATATAAAGCTTACAATATAAATTCTTATATGGACATACGTTTTTAGTTCTCTTGTGTATGCAGTAAGGAGAAGAATTTCTGGTCATCTGGTAAATCTATGTTAAACATTTTGAGTAACTGCCAAGCTGTTACCAAAGTGAATGACTGCACCATTTTCTCTTTCCACAAACAATAGAGGAGTGTTCTCATTTTTCCAAAATTATCAATATGTATTATTGTCTGTTTTGTGAGTTTTTTTTTTAATAATCCTGGTGTGTCTGATATCACATTATGGTTTTGATTTTCATTCCCTACTGATTAAATTTTAACCATTTTTTCATGTGCTTATTATTTGTATTATCTCATTTAGAGAAATGCCAAGTTATATTATTTCCTCATTTTTAATTAGCTTATCTCTCATTGTTAATTTTTATTACTTCACTATGTATTCTGGATATAATTTCCTTAGGTGATATGTTAATTCTGTGAATCAATTTGGGGAGTACTGACGTCTTTAAAATGCTAACTTTTTCAATCCTTGAACATAGTATATCTTTCCATCTACATATCTTCTTTAATTTTTTACAATGTTTATAGTTCACAACTTTTATTAAATTTATCCCCAAGTATTTTAATCATTGATAACAGTATAAATTAAAGGATTTTCTGAATTTTGTATTCAGATTGTTAATTGAAAGTTTATAGAAACATGATTTATTTTTATATAGCATGTATCCTGCAACCTTGCTGAGCTCATTTGTTAATTCTAAAACTTGTTCAATGGATTCCTTAGGATTTTCCACATACAACTTATGCCATCTGCAAGGAAAAGTATTTTGAATTCTGGATTATTTCTATTTCTCTTTATTGCCTAATCAAACTGCCTAGAAACTCAGAGAATGCAGCAGCAGCAGTACATACCCTGACTTGTTCCTGATGTTTGGGGAAAAACTTTAGTATTTCCTTGAGTATAATGTTAGTTGTGCAGTTTTGTTTTTTTTTTTAAGTATATTCCCTTTATCACATTGAGGAAGGTGAAGTATTATGTTATAGCAATTTTTTTAACTATTAGAATTTTATGTAATTTTTTCCATATTAATATAATATGTAGTAGATCACAATACTTGAATTGTATAGGTTTTGTTAAGCCAACTTTACATTCCAGGGTGTATTTCACTTGGGAATGTTGTATTATTGCTTTTTCACATTGCTGGATTTTGTTTGCCATTATTTTCCTGAGGATTTTTTTTTTTAAATCTATGTTTATAATGGCTTCATAGAAGAATAGGGAAATGTTACTTTCTATTCTATTTTATGTAAGTTTTTTAAAGGATTTCTGTTGATAATTCTTTAAATATTTGATAAAATTCACCAACAATTTACTCTAGGACCAAAGTTTTCATTTTGAAAGATTGTATTTATTTAGCTATTTATATTTATTTATTTATTTACCTGATTATCAGGTCCAAGTGAGGCTTTAACTCTCATTTTAGAAGATTTTAAAATGATAAATCAATCATACTACTTACTATTTATTGATCCATTCAAATTTTCTATCTTTTCTTGGGTCATTTTCCAAGTTTTCTTATTTTAGGAATTTCCCCATTTCATTAGGTTATTTAATTTAGCAGTTAATCATAATGTTTTCTAATAAGCATTTTATATCTGAAAGATTAGTAGGAATCTCCCTTCTCTTATTACTGATTTTAGTAATTTGATATTTCTCTCTTTTTTCCTCAGTCAGCTAAAATTTTATTGATGTTAAAGTTGCCAAACACCAACTTTTGGTGTTGTTGATTTTCTCTATCATTTTTCTATTCACGACTACCTTTATTTCTACTTTAATATTCATTATATCTTTTCTTTGCTCAGGATTTAGTTTTCTTTTCTTTTCTTTTTTAAAATTTCGTCCAGTGGAATATGATTCTTTCCTTACTGCCTTAATTTGTGTACTATTTTAAGTCATTGCTGTTTATCTTACCATGTATTTTAAAGATTTTCTTACTGCTGCCTTTGGGATTATATCCCATGATAACTTAAGGCAATCTAAGTGGAAATAATACTCATTCAATTTTAATAGTATAAAAAAACTTGCACTGACATGGCACTGCCCTGTTTGTATTTGTGAGTAGTTATTACTTTACGCCATTATATTTTATATCAGATAGAAGAAGGGAAGAGTTACCAAAAAACTTTGTGCTTTTTCCATATGGCCTATAGGTTAATTTTACTGATCCACTTCATTTTTGTGTGTGGATGAAGTACTGTTTAGGGTTCATCCATTTCAGCCTTTAAGTGAAGGGAATTCTTCTGGGATGAATTCTCTGTTTTTTCTTTTTCAGGCAATATCTTGTTTCTTCTTTGTTTTTCTTTTCTTTTTCTTTTTCTTTTTTTTTCAGTTTTTGGCCGGGGCTAGGTTTGAACCTGCCGCCTCCTGCTCCCTACTCCTTTGAGTCACAGGCACCACCCTCTTCTTTGTTTTTCAATAGAAGTTTTGCTATATGTAGAATTTGAGGAGACAGCCTTTCTTCCTACACTCTGAATTTTGCATCCTACTCCCTTTAGGCTTCCACTGTTTCTAACAAGAATTTAGCTATGAATCTTTTGAGGACTCCTGTATATGACATGTTGCTATTCTCTTGGCACTTTCAACAATCCTTTTCATCTTGAATTATGTTGTGTGTATCTTTTTCAGCTTATTGTTCTTAAATCTTTTTGGGCTTAGATGTGTACATTCAACTTTGTCTTAAAATCTGGGAAGTGGTTGGCCATTATTTCTTCAGATCTTCCTCCTGCTCTCTCAGCTCTCCCCTTCTAGAAGTCCCATTATGCGTGTATCAGTCCCTTGATCATGCTCCACAGGCTTTCAAGTATCAGTTCATTTTTTCCCTTTCTATTCCTTAGACTATATCATATCAATTGATCTATATTCAATTTCCTTTCCCAGTCCAAATCTTGTTGAATTCCTCTAGTAAATTTTTTTTTTTTTCAGTTTTTGGCCAGGGCTGGGTTTGAACTTGCCACCTATGGCATATGGGGCCAGCGCCCTACTCCTTGAGCCACAGTCACTGCCCCCTCTAGTAAATTTTTAATTTAAATTACTGTATTTTTCAACTCTACAATTTCTATTTTGTCTTCCTTTTAAAAATAATCTCTATCTATTGTCAATATGTTCTATTTGTTATATTAGTCATAAACATTCCTTTAGTTCTTTAGCCATTTTTTAATCTATCCAAAAATGTTTATAATACCATATTTAAAGACTATCTGGCAAAACTTGTCCTAGCTTCCTTAGGAACTCTCTCTCTCTCTCTCTTTTTTTCTCCCTCTATTCACTCTTTTATTTTTTATTTATTTTGTATGTGGGTCACACTTTCCTATTTCTTTTTCTACCTCACAGTTTTTCACTGAAAATTGGACACATATAATAATGTAATGTGGTAACTTTGTGAATCCAACTCCTCTTCTTCCTTAGAGACCATTGTTATTTTTAGTTGTTGGTGGTGCTGGTGGTGTCACCATTGCTGCCTTTCCCTTTTAGTGACTTTCCTACACTAATTCTGTAAACTATGCATTTTTGGTTGTGTGAAGCCAGTTAAGTCTCTGTGAGTGGACATTTAGCAATTAAACAAATATTTTATCTAATGTTTTGAATCAATAATTCTTTGTCTTTGTAGATAGGCTTTGACTGTGTGTTGGGATAGATCTTCAGCACTCCCACGGTTTGCTATTCTGCTTTAGCCTTCACCTTGAACAGAGGCTCAAAGTCAGCCAGAGGTGCGAGATTAGCACCTTCTTAGGTTATCCTCAGGCAGGAGCATCACCTTATACCTGTGTGTGGCTTCCTAGATTCTCAGGATTATGTTAGAGCCTTTCAAAGTCCAGCATGAACACATCATTTTAGACTTTTCCTTTTAAGACTTTTTTTATAAGCACATTCTTAGATCAACTTATATCAGTCTCGATCTGAGGCATCTGCAATGTTAAACAACTTACACAAACTATTTTTCATAAATACCCAAGGGATAAGGCATTTATAAGGAGTGAGCTCTGAGTCAGACCTAATAAAGACAAACCATGTGAATTAGAGCTTCCATATAAATAAAATTGTGACGAGTCTTTGAAAATATAATTTATTTTTTTGTGGGGCAGATTTAAACCTTTGTGTCTCCTCCAGGAACTGCTAATTGACTGATTTTCACAACTCCCATGACTGTGAGGCTGCAGTTTACAAGCCTTTTGTGGGACTGTAGAGGTCCCAAAATAGTGCAGGTGAAAATGCCACCTGGCTGTGTTCCCACAGAGATTCAGCCATTTTCTTGTATAATTGTTCCTTAGATTGTAACAAGCTTTTTGTTAATTTCCACAGATTTGTAAACGTTTATTTTAAAAACCTTTTTCCAGTGTTGCTTTATAAAGGAGTGGACTTTTGAGGTTTCTTACTCCACCACTCAAGAAGTGTTTCCATGATAAAGACAAAATCTGTCACAAAATAGCTTTGGTATTTGCTCAGATTAGAGAAAGTATATCCACTATAATTTAATATTGATTTTTGCTAGCACTTGTGATAAAGAGAAAATACAAACTTTAAGGAAATATTAGTAAGAACTATACTTCTTTTTGTTCTATTAATATGTGAAATTATACTGAGACTAGCACTGCAAGTGGAATTGCACTATTTTTTAAATTAAAAATCATTAAATATAATTGTATTCCAATATAATCTTAAATTATTTTAAAATATAGCACATTTTGTTATTACATAGATAAGTAGAGGAGAAATTATTTTCATTTCAAAGAGAAAATAGATTTTTAGCAAGGTTAACTAACTGCCTATAGTTACTTATTAAAAATGGAATTTGCAAATATAATATTAAATGAGCATGTTCGTGTATTTGATTTTGAAGTTTTATTATTCAGATACTTTTTCTGCACATTAGATTGTTTTATTAGATTTTTTCTTAAATTAATCATGTTCCTTCCTGCAGGTGAAATTTAATGTTCTAATTTTTAAATTCATTTATGTGGATAGAAAATTTTTGCGTTTGATTAGTTAGAGGAATTCTTATAAGTTGATTTTCAAGTACAAACAAAATATTCCCTTTTATTCTGCTCTTTATAAGAGCATTTTTCTCAACTAATCTCTTGAAGGAGAAAGGTAAACACAATAGCCAGAAACATAACATCTACAATTTATTCTTCTGTACTTTATATTCTGACTTAGCTGAAAATGTGAGGATGAAAACTATTTGCTTCATTTGAGAGAGGTGATGTAATGTACTGGAAAGTGATTAGATTTGGAATTAGGCTATCTGGATCTTAGTCCCATTTGCACCTATACCAAATGTTTTCTTAGAGAATGAGTTACTTCACTTTCTGAGCCACATTTCCTCATCTACAAAGCAGAAAATAATACTTGTTATTATCATTTGTGTGGCAAGAAGTAAATTAGATAATTTTTTTTTTTTTGTAATTTTTGGCCAGGGCAGGGTTTGAACCCATCACCTCCAGTATATGGGGCTGGTGCCCTACTCCTTGAGCCACGGGCACCACCCAATTAGATAATTTTTTTGACCAATATTTTGTAGGGCATTTAAAGTGCTGTATAGTTATAAAGAGTAACACTTAGTTCATCAGAGAAAAGAATTGTTTCAACTAACTACATACTTGTGAAATATTTCATTTTGTCTTGAAGATTCAGGTAAAGATTAAGGGAGTTCTACAACAATATCAAATCAAGGGCTCTGCTCACAGAGAAGTGTTGACATGAACATCTGATTACAGGTTACTTTAGGGGAATTTTTAGCATTATGCTGTATGTACCTCAATCAGATACCGCTTTGTAGCCTGCTATTTTTGAAAACTATCTCTGGGTTTCTGAGATACATCAAAAGCACCTGTTATCCTCAGTTCAATGTCAGGAAAGCTGTAAGCAAAACTCTCCAAATATTTATTAAAGTTTGCAGGACAGATACCACAATTATCAGTTTAACTATGAAGATACAATAAAGCATTTCAAATATTTAAAAAATAAAATTTGTATAATGCCAAAACAAAATTTTGACTTTTATAATTTGTTTCCAATCTCAATACATACTATAAAGTATTCTCATATTAAAAACAAGCAAATCCTTAATTAAAAACTCATTTAAAGAATAAATAAATAATATGTTGAAGTACAAATAGAAGTATTTTATCCAACTTTTACCCAAGTTAACATCGAAACTTGGCTAAGTGCTTTCACACTGTTAACGGATAGTTTTGTCCACATTTAGAAAGTTCCCCTCTGTTTCCACATTTTCTTGCTGGTATAAGGTAAGCACTGCCTTGAATGGAGAATTGTTAAGTGTGGAACCAGAATAAACAGTTCAAGAGATGGGCTCTTTCTCAGCTTTTGAATGCAGAGGGAATCACCATGTACAAAACTTTTTTTTTCCCCATTGTACAATTGTTTTCATGCTTATGCCCATGCACTTTCAGGAGCAATATAGGGCCTACTAAATTAGACTGAATTTGGAAAATTAGTCTATCTTGGCTAATAGAAAATCCCATCAGACAATTAACACATATTTGGAAAGCTATTGGCAAATGCTGGTTCTCAAATAGGCAGTGTTCTGAACTGATCTGGGTGAGGACAGCAGAATCAGGCTGTTCCCAAGATGACTGCCCATTTGTCTCTGGGACGTTACCTTTATTGCATCTCAGAGTTTTGGTCTTTGCATTTGGGGCACAGTTTTCAGCTATAGTATTTTTACCTTCTAGTGGCTTTCTGTTAAGGCCTTCCCTACCCACTGTGTTTCAGGTCACTGTTTAAACCTGCCACCTTCATATAACTCACAGGTGGCTGTCACTGTGGCCATTCATCTTGACTTCTGCCTAGTTCTGAGCCAGTGCAGATGGCACATTGTTATTTTGCTTCATTTTGGAGAAGGAAAAAGATAAATCTGAACTGACAAATGCCAGAAGGTAGCTTTTGAGAAATTTAAGAAATCAAAACCATATTATAGATACTGTTTTTAAAGATAATATATTTTTATTATTTATCTATTTTCTTCATTTATGCAAAAGTAAAAAACACATCATTTTTATGAACTGACAAGCTTACTGATAGTTGGGGCACTTCTAATTTCTATGGGGGGTAGAAAGCACCAAATTTAAGTTCACTCGTTCTAGCTGCTTTTCGTTCCAAATAATCTTTAAAATTATTTTCTTCTTCAAAGATATCTTATAGGATTCTAATTAATTACATTGAGTTTAAGGTTTTCTTTATATATAATCATGTTGCATGCAAATAAATATAATTCTATATGCTCTATTCCAGTCTATATTACTATTTTTTAATAGCATTATTGCACTAACTTGAAACTCCAGTAAATAGTTAATTAGCCCTCATGAGAGAAGATATCCTTTCTTTGTCTTGATCTTAGGCAGAAAGCACTAGTACTTTTATCATCAATTTGCTTATTAACTGTAAGTTTTTCTTACATCCTCTCTGTTGAATGAAAAAAGTAATTCTACTCCTACTTTGCGGAAATTATTTTCTTTTTCTTTTACTCCCAGGATATGTTGTTCTCCTCAAGGAAAAAGAGGCCAGTGCAAGGCTAGCCGAGGTCCTGAGTGGACCTGTTCTGCCTGTCCCCTTTATTAGAGTCACAGGAATGAAGTGGGGTATAACCACACAGACCTGGGAGAGCACTTTTTAATATGAATTAATGTTGCACTTTCTCCAAAATCTTTTTCACATCTGAGTTATGTACTGGTTACATGGTTTTTCTTTGTTTTGGTATTAATATGATTGAATTATATTAGTAGATCTCAAATATTAAACCACTTTACATTTCCGTGATAATCTGTACTTACTCATGAAGTAACACCCACGTCATCTGGTGTATCTCTCTCCCCCTTTTGGTGTCCTCTGGTATTGAACTTTGGAGTTCTAAAATGAGTCAAAATATTTTACTTACTCTTCTATCTTCTGACAGCATTTGTAACAAATTGCCATAATTTCTTTCTAAAATACTTGAAAAAATCACCAGTGGGGATATCTGGGCGTTAGGTTTTGTTTGGAGGAAAGGATTTAAACTATAAATTCAATGTCTTTATTTACTATAGGGCTTTTCAAGTTTTCTAATTCTTTTTTAGGCAGGTTTGGGATTTTGTTTATTTAAATAAATTTATCCACTTTATTAAAATTGTCAAATTTATTGCATTAAGTTATTCATGCTGTTCTGTTGAATCCTGTTGATATCTGTAGGGTCTTTAGTGATATCTCCTCTTTCTACCACTCTTAGAGGGCCCAGAACTGTGTGCTAGAGCTACATATGTCCCTCGGGCAGAGATGGAGGAGTCTCCTGCTCCGGGCTCCCATACTGGGAGGGCACAGATCGGCTTGCTAGCGCCGTGTGCGTCCAACGGGCAACAATGAAGTAGTCCCCCGTTTTTCCCCAGCTACTCTGGTGGGGCTGAACTAGGACTGATCTGGTCACTTGCGTACCCTGCGCTACCACTGCCATTCTCCTACCCCCTGGCTGCTCCAGGGTGCTGAACTAGGACTGATATAGCCACTATAGTTCCCCTGTCCCACTGGTTGCCCCAGAGGGGCCGAACTAGGACTGATCTGGCTGCTGCCAATTTCCTGCCCCCCGGTGGCCCAGCAGGCTGAACGAGATCTAATCCAGCCACGCACACTCTCATGTAGCTGCTGCTGTTCCACTGCACCCCGGCTGCCCCAGCACCCGAGAACTGGGAGAAGACAACAGGCATGCTCTGCCTGTCTCTCTGGGCAACCAGAAGAAGCCACCAACTGAACAGTTCTGATAAGGCCTCCAAACAAGGTAAACTCAGCATGGGGAAGAACCAGCAGAAAAACTCTGGCAACTCAAATAACTAGAGGAGATCAACTCCTCCAAGGGAAAAGGGGGAAGACACAATTGAAGACCTCATCCACAAGCAAATGGCTGGGATGTCAGAAACTGAGTTGAGAATTTGGATAGCAAATAAGATTAACAGACTGGAAGAAAAGAAGGAATTAGGAGCTCAAAAAATTATTCAAAAGATTTCTTAAGAAATTATTCATAAGATATCTCAAGAAATTATTCAAAAGATGACTCAAGAACTCAACGATTTCAAAGATAAAATGATCAAAGATTTGGAAATACTGAGACAAGAGGTTGCAGCCCTCAAGGATCTGAAAGACACAGTGGAATCCCTCTGTAACAGAGTGCAACAGGCAGAAGAAA
>CAUYQV010088945.1:0-12422 GCA_963574575.1 Galagoides demidoff
AAAATTAGGCCAATGAGAGTAAATCTATGACAGACGACACAAGAATATGATATTAGAAAGAAACAATGAAATGTGTTGTAGAAATAGAATTAGTGTTTAACTAACATATTGACTGTAGATAGACATTTCTGGCAACTGAAAATAAATTAAAATGTGGCTATGTTTGCAAAAATTCATAGGGTACGATCGTCTCTTTCAGTTTACAACGTAAGTAACAAGAGGCAGAATATAATATGCTATGAATAAAATTATTATTGTTATATAAAAATAGCCAATCAGGGTAAGAGACTCAGTTTCTCAGGATGAAAACAATGTGAATTGTTTTGTTTCATTTTTTAAAAAATTTCTACTATTATTTTTATTGCTCTCTACTTTGGGGTTGCTCTCTATTTTATTGCTCTCTGTTTGGGGGTTGCTATGGGTCTTGTACTGAAATAATAGAGTACAAATGCCAATTTATATCATAGATTCATAGAGGATTTTCCAACTATTATGATTCTTTCCATATAAGGCTAATGATACTACTCCCCTACTTCTAGGGATATATTTGATCAATACTTATGTTAATTACAAAAACACATTTATTAGTGAAATATTTCACAGTCCTTTACATTTTCTGCTCCTGCCAGCAAGGCTGTGACAAAAAGCAGGGACATTATCAAAGGAGATAGGAAAAACAACTTTACTACAAATTTAGTTTTAGAGATTTCATCTTCTGGTGTATTTGCTGCAGCCTACAGAAATTATCTATGAAACTTGAAAAGATTTCTGATGGAGGTGAACACTGCATCCTCCACTATGATTAGCACTGATACTATTACCCACACAGCTAGTGGATGTAGAGTATGTGACAAGTTCTATATAAAAATGAGAAGTGAATTGTCTCTTAAAAAAATGATATTCTTTAATAGGTAAAGACATGCAAGATGATAGATGCTAACAATAATGTCTAATTCCAGAAAAAACATATCAATCACATTAACGTGTCACTTTATATCCTTCTTATTTAACAAGGCTCTGTATATATGTGTGTGTATATATATAAATACCCTCCACTTCCCACTGAAGCATTTCTCTTCCAACAGAGATTATATTATTGTTTACATAATAGAAAATTGAAATCTGATATTTTCCAACAAAAGGAAGTTATCTTAACCAGTGAGTTTATAAATAATCAATAAAACATGAGTTTCTTTTTCATCTAGTGGCACATATTTGCAAATAAAGAATAGTCTGCAAGTGTATTAAATGCAATTTGAAAATCTATAGTCTGGTCATTGGCCAGTGACACCAGCTCCCTAAGAGTTTGGATATTTGCAGTATTTTTAATTTCTTCTAATTTTATATCAATGGTTGGTTTTTAAAAAATTCCCTATATTTCATAAATATATACTAAAATATTTATGCTTATTACATGATGCTGAATGTCATGTAATTTTCTAAAAAATAATAAAGGCAGAAGAAAAGTTGTTAGGGGTTTGCATATGATGTTCTTTCTAATTTTAACATATGTTTAAATTGTCCATAATAAGGAAATAAAAATATTATATAAAAAGATCCACTTATTTAGGTTCTTCTACCCATACCCCAAAGTACTTTGTGCTTCTATCAAAAACTGTATCACATTTTATTGCTGTTGTTTGTCTTTCCTAATAAATTGTAGGTTAGATGATGAGAAGAACCATGTTAATTTTGCTACCCAATGTATCCACAGTTATCAGCATATTACCCAGCAAAAAGTAGGGGTTAAATAAATATTCTTGGAGTGAATAAATTGATTAATAAATAAGAAATAATAATCAGAGGTTTTCTATAATTTTTAGAAATAAAAGCATGTAGCCACATGTTGGTCGCCCCATATGATGACCCTTACCATTGTAAAGGGCACCAGCCTCATTTTTTGCCCTCAGCTACCATTGTATTTGAGACGAAGGCAAGTGAGACTAACAGAAACAAAAATAAGCCTGCATATCTTTGTGTTTGTACTACACAGGGGGAGCTATTTCCAAATGACTTTTCATTCTTGTAAATATTTGTTTTATGTCATAGTAGATGTTACATTTCCGGATCTTAGTCGCCTAACCGCTTGAACTCCTTGGCCTGACAGATGATAAAACCTGATTAAATAGACCATGTTTTATGCAGATACCTTAAAGCAGATGATTTAGAAGAATCACTCCAGGAATAGGCAAAAGAAGGCAGCTTTAAGGATGCCAAAATCCTGCTGGTACCAAGTAAATTGAATTTTATTTTATTTTTTTAAGAAAAGCTTTTCTATTGATCTTAATACCTTGAAAGAATTTTCTCCCGTTTACCTCACTTTTTCCTTCCTTTCAGTAATGCACCAGGGATCATTTCCTAAAGTTATGTGAAACTATAACACATTAAAACCTAAGTGCTCATTTCCACCAAGGTATAATTCAAACACTGGGCAGAAAGGCCAGATTAGTCTCAGCTTCACCTCTCCTATTATCAGACAAGTCACTTTATTTTTCTGTCCCATTGTTCATTGATGGGTGAGCACATCTTAAAAACTTGAAAGTCCCAGGTGAGGTAGTTAGTACATGAAAAATATGTCATGTAAAATAATATTTGCTGCAAATTTATATTTATTTTTTGAATCATATACTTCTGCATTAAAAGCCTGGAATAGGCCAAGCAATTTATAAACTTTGGTCAGGTACTTTTGCAGAGCATGTGTTTATTTGTCCCTTCCTTCCCTTTCCTTCCACATACAGGGGATTGAACTATATTTTGAATTATATTTTCCTTTCATGGTGCCTTATTATCACTGGTGCCTCAAGAACTCATTTCTTGAATTATCAATTTATTTATTTCCTTTATCTTAATCCCACACTCCTGTTTCTTTTCTCCTCCATATAAATCCCTAAATGTGACTAATGTACACCTTTTGTTTATTTGCTATTTCAAAATGCCTGTTGTTAATTTGCATGTATGCCTTTTCTTTCACCTTACTACTAATACTGGATTCTCATTATTGTTTTTCTTTCCTTAGAAATAATTTTTCTAGAAGTCAGTTGCCAGAACTTCACGTTTAGGCCTGGACTTATGACCACTTCATAGTTCTCCTTCCTCCTTTACCTGTTCAATGAAGAACCCCATATTGCTTCTACTCCCTAGCAACCACCAATCACATGAGTATCTTTACACAAGTCCCCCCATGTACCTGTCTGAGTATTGGGTGTGTGGCTTAAATACTAGCAGGAGGTATATTGGGTCATGTGGTTTCCCAACCAATAACTAAACTAAGTAACCACACATTGGTTCCAGAATAGCTGCATTATTCTCCACTTCTGTGCAACCTTTTTTTCTCAACATTCCAAATCAAATTTGGTCTTATCGATTCTCTAACACTTGGTAATACAAAAGTTGTAAAGTGATACCACTTTGTTGTATAAATATGTAATCAATTACTTGTGAATATCATACTCTCTGTATATGTTTGTTCGCCTTTTAGGAACCTAGATTTGTTATTATCTTTACTTTGTCAAATGTTTTGATTAGGATTACAGGTTTTCGACGGGGATTGTAGCCTTTTTCTGTGTGTGATTTCTCATTAGATATTAATTTCATATTAGTTTTTGATTTTGCAAATACCTCTCCCATTATGTCATCTGCATGTTAATTATGTCCAGGTTTTTGTCTGTTCAACAGAAGTTTTTAATGTTTCTGGAATAAAGCTTATCATTTCTTGCTATATGGTCATATTTTTAAAATTTTATTCAAGGAGCCCTTCTTTAATCCTAGGTCCCTATGCCTTTAGTTGTCCTTATACTGTGAAATCCATTCTTACTGGTAGTTTTAGGCAGCTATCCAGCTGCCTTTATCTTTATGTAGTAAACTAATTATCACTATGCCATTATTAAGTAATTTGCAACATTCCAGTTGTATTGCAGGACTTGACTTTTCTTTTAACAGAATTTTTCCAAATAAAATTGAGAAGAATTTGTATTGTCACAATATTAAATCTTCCACAAAAAATCATGGAGATTATTCTAATTTTTATATTAGTTTCAATGCCTTTACTAGTGTTTTAAAGTTTTCTTCTAAAGAGTTGCTATGGTCTGAATTTTTGTGCCCTCTAAAATTCATATACTAAAATTCTGTCCCCTGGCAGCACCTACAGTGGGTAGGGCACCAGCCACATACACCAAGGCTGGAGGGTTTGAGTCCAGCCTGGGCCAGTTAAAACAAGGACAACTGCAACAACAACAACAACAACAACAACAAAAAATAGCTGGGCATTTTGATAGACTTCTATACTAAGTAGCCACAAATTGGTCTCCAGAATAGCTGCATTATTCTCCACTTCTATCTGTCTGGAGGCTGACACAGGAAAATCACTTAAGCCCAAGAATTTGAGGTTGCTGTGAGCTGTGATACCACAGCACTCTACAAGGGCAACATACTGAGATTCTGTCTCAAAAAAGTAAATAAATAAAAACTGCAAAAATAAGTAAATAAATAAAAATGAAATTCTGTCTCCTATTGTAATAGTAGTAGGGTGGGGGCATGAAGATTATTAGATCTTCATGAATGGTATTATTGCCTTTATAAAGAAACTGACAAGCTACTCCTCTCTCTTCTACCATATGAGTAAAATGGTTATTCACCATGATTATGTGGGAATCTCATAGATAGAAGGATGGTTCATCATGTATAAATCAATGAACACAATATATGGCCTTAATAGAATCAAGGACAAAAACCATAATACCATTTCAATACATGCAGTAAAAGTATTCCACAATAATCAACATTCCTTTATGGTAAAAAATCCCTCAACAAACTGGGTATAAAAGGTATAAAAGGAACGTACTTTAAAACAATAAAGCCTATATATGACAAACTTATAGCCAGCATCGTCCTATAATGTGAACATGAAAGAATTAAAAGACCTCTTCTAAGATTATGGCCAAGACAAAGATTTTTATATTCAAAGTAGTACTAGAATGTCCTATCCAGAGCAATTGGCAAAAGAAAAGAGATCAAGGGCATGCAAATTGGGAAGGAAGATAATATAATATTATATTTAGAAGAACTTCAAGACTCCACCAAAAAACTTTAGAACTGATAAATGATATTAGTAAAGTTTTAAGATATGATCTCAGCCTACAAAAACTAGTAAAAATTATATATACCAACAATAATCTGAAAAAGAAATCAAGAAAGCAATTCCATCTATAATGACTACAAAGATAAAATACCTTAGAATAATTTAACTGAATAAGTGAAAAATCCATGTAAGATGAATGTAAAACACTGATTAAAAAAATCAAAAAATAATGAAAAATATTCCATGGCCATAGATTCGAAAAAATAATATTATTAAATACCAAAATAATCTAAATTCAGTATAATTTCTATAAAAATACCAATGATCCTCTCCATAGAAATAGAAAAAAAATAAAAATTGTTTAGAAACACAAAATATCTCACATAGCCAAAGCATCTCAAGCAAAAGATAGGAACATTGGAGATATTATGTGGCTTCAAAATAGATTGCAAAGCTAACAAAACACAAACAGCATGGTGTTGACATAAAAATGAACTCACAGACCAATGCGATAGAGAATGCAGAAATAGATCCACACAACCACAAATCATTTTTGAAAGGTGCTGAGAATATACATTTGGGAAATGACAGTCTCCTCAATAAATGGTGCTGGGAAAACTGAATAACCATACACAGAATAATAAGGTAGACCCTTATATCTCATTATATACAAAAATCAATCAGTTATATTTAAATCTAAATTTAATCTCTAAAACTACTAAAAGAATACTTTGACAATACACTTTGGGACATTGGGCTGGATAAAGATTTGAGGGGGTTAGAGACCTCTAAAGTAGAGGTAACAAATATTAAAGCTGCACAGCAAACAAAACTACCAACCAGGTGAACAGGCAACCTACCAAATGGGAGGAAATATTTGCAAGCTATACATCTGATGAAAGCTTAATAACCAGATATATAAGGAATTCACAACTAAACAGAGATAAATACAATTTAACATAGCAAAAAGTCTGAATAAACATATTTCAAAAGATATAAAAATGGCTAAGAGTAGGTCAAAAAATGCTCAATATCACTAATCAGGAAAATGCAAATCAAAATTACAATAGCATCTCACCCTGGTTAAAATGGTTCTTATTAAAGAGAAAAAATAACAGACACTTGAAAAGTTGTGAAGAAAGGAGAATGTTCATACACTGTTAATAGAATTTTAAATTAGTAGAGCCAAGATGGAAACA
This sequence comes from Galagoides demidoff, assembly GCA_963574575.1. Lineage (NCBI taxonomy): Eukaryota > Metazoa > Chordata > Mammalia > Primates > Galagidae > Galagoides > Galagoides demidoff. Next base: position 6,277 of record CAUYQV010088945.1, read on the forward strand.
GTATGAAGATTTCTCAAAAAATCAAAATATACTGTATGGGGCTATCATCATATATGATCATATGTATGGTCCATCATCGACTGAAATGTACTTATGTTACGCAGTACATGACTATCTATATTTTAATACTTTCACCACTTGAGATTGTTCTGTTTGGAAATGGTCCTGTGGACTATCTTACACTGCCGTGTTCTGGGAGTAAATCTTTAATAGGTAGTGAATTGCCTTCCAGTGGTCACTTTTAGCCTAAGAACCTAATTTCATTAAGGCCCTAACTAGTAAGAAACATAAGAATGATTTTTTTCTGTAGTTAGGTAATTCTATTTATCCATTAAATCTAAAATCAAGTGTCATTTTCATCACCAAAGATTTTCCTTCCATCTCAGGATTGGTCAAATTGCTAGATTATATGTACTTTGAGCACTACGCCAATGATAATTTTTCATATTTACATCATTAATATTTAACATATCCACCCTCCGCTACATTGAAACTTGAATAAAGATAAAATCTTTGGAGTTTTTGGTTTCTTGGTTTTTACTCTGATAGCTTTGTTATTTTTTTTTTTTAATTTCAGAATGTTATAGGAGTTGTTTTCATTGTCACCGGGTTATCACTAGTACAGAGAACTATGACTGATGTCTCAAAAGCGTTGAATAAATACTTATGAAATAATGAATGAAGAAAAGGGAGGAAGCAAGTTTCATCTCTCTCACAGTTCTTTTTCCACAGCTCTATAGTAGTTGTTTTAGCCAAATAAAGTTGTTTCTTTCCATCTTTAAATATATTTAACCCATTTAAAAATCTCAGCAGCCAAATTCAAGGAGGGCATGATAAAAAGGGTATGTTGGTGAGTGAATGCGCCTGTTTCTGTGTGCGTTTTTGGCAGGGAAAGCAAATAGACACTTAGCAAAAACTTTGCTTTCTTTGAGACATGGGATACAAATTTAATTATCTGAATAGAGTCAAAGGTAGATTGCTTACAAATTGTAACTATTTACCAATACAATAGAGTCTGGTTTTTTGTTTTTTGGGGGGGTTTGGTTTTTGGGGGTTTTTTGGGTTTTTTTGGCTGACATCTGTCATCTTGTCTAGGGTGTGTAGTAGCTGTCTTGTGTGTGTCCAACTATGGTAAGTAAAGAACCAAAGGAGTGTCATCTGGAGGCCTTCTGAAACAGTCCAGTTCTTGTCTTTGCCTTCCCATTTGAAGATTACTGAAATGATATACACAATGTAGCTTTCATATGCTAGACAAAAAAAAAAAAGAAAGAATATGGTTAAGAATTATCAATAGAATAGTGATAATGAGGAACGCTGTCTTACCATAAAATTTATGGGAGGCAAGTGTAAATTTGACAGGTTAAGTATATATTATGTGGATATGCAAAAGTTTGTGAGCTTTTTGTAATATTTCCTAAGTCAGAAAAGCGATTGCTTTAGGTTTTTAGTCATAAGCAATGCTTAGTGTTTGAAATTTGTTTCAATACAATGCTCAGTATAAAAATTTGATTCTTTTCTACCTAAAGATCTAGTGATTTATTAAACAGTATAGTTAATTGTTTATTAATTTTGCTTTGTTTTACATTCCTTTAAAAATTGTTTTTTTGCTTTAAATTGCCTTGTCAGGACTTGTTCACTTAATTTCTTTTATGTTTTAACAATATTTTGTTCTATAATACACATTGACTAATACTTTTAAAGGGGTTGGGGAAAGAATGATCTATTATTTTATAAGAAGGAGGTTTTATCAATGTAAATGGGCTAGCTGTTATCACTTTGAATAGAACAGAAAATCAATAGAGATGAGAAATGGGGTACTGGCCTCAGAATTTTTAAGCTGTGATTCTATGTCTCTCCAATTAAGAAAACCACATGGAGGAACAGAATAACAAGCAACAAGCAGGTTGTTATTTCTTTTTCTGAATTGAAGCCTTTTTTCCCCTTTGTTTTTCATTTCTTAGAGGGCAACCATTCCTACTTCTGCAAAAGACCCTTTTGTTAGAAAAAGAAGAGAATTGATTTTCCTTTGATTCCCAATGAAAAGGAGAGGCATACAGAATAAAAGCACAGTTACAATGAGCTCAATTTCAAATTCTTTCAGAGTAATCATAACACCTAAAATTGTTATTAATCAATGATAAGGTATGTTGAGATCTATTTCTGCATTAGTTTTAACACCTTAAACTTATCTAGAACCCACTGAATCAGGCAATAGCTATACTTTATGCAGATAAATTACAAAGTGTTGTATTATCTTTACTAAATACAGGCCCATTTGTTCTATTAATTTACTACACATAACCCAGAGAAAATGCCCGGTATATAGAAAACATGGTTACATTTCAAGTCTCTTCTGTTAATTTGATAATTTAAACTTGAACACTGATCATTCTCTTCTCTTTTCAGACATTATTCAGTGAAACTAACCTCAGAGGGATATCTTATCATCAATCCTTAATTGCTTTAAAATTTATAGGGATACATTTGGAAATAGCTAGCTCTAAAGAATTAATAAATTCTCAGGAATAGCATAATTGCTACTGGCATTCTTCTTTTCTTTAAAAGCCATGGCATGCTTTGCCAAGTGCATACATAAGCCAAATATTTATTAAAATGCAAAGTATAGTTAACATAATTAAGGTTAAGTAACCATGCCATGTTTAGTAATTAGGTGTGTCAAAAGTTGCATTTTATCTGCAGTATGCTCATCTTCTGATCAGAATCACCTGGGGTATTTTCCCACATATCTAGATTTGCAAACTCTGACGGGAGACTGTGATTCAACACAGTTGTTACGAATCTTCACATTTACATTTTTAGGAAGAATTTCACAGGGGACTTCTGGTCCAGACAAGGTTACACCAGCTCATTTTTCCCTGATCCTCCCCACAATTTACATTATTACCTTTGAAAATTGTCTAAGAGTCAATTAAAGGAAAATCTTGAAAGATGATAAAATAAGGAGAGCTTGTTTGCAACTCTCAAACTAGAGGAGGAACAGTGAGGTAGCAGGTGTCTTACTCATCTTTTCAAGCCTTACCTTCAACCTAGCAGCATGAGACATCTTAGATATACTTACTTCTCATCCTGCATTGAAGGGAAGTCCCTCTGACTATACAAATAAGCATGATATTGGGAAAGAGATAAATTGGAAACCTTTCTAAAAAATAAGCAGATGGGGGACATCCCCATTCTCTCCTGGTCCTGAAGCTCTCCTTGCCCACTAAGAGAGCGAAAGTAGCTAGGCAGAGTTAGTAAGAGAGAACTGGCAATTGCCTGATAAAGAAAGTCCCTAAGAAGTTCTTTCTGCCCTTATAGACACCAGGCAGAACTAGAAAAAAGGACTCAATTACAGCATACAGGGTGAGTAGAAGGAATCACCAAAATGAGACAGCATCTCCGGTGGTCCAGTCTGGGAAGTCTGTCTGCTCACTGGCTGAGTCCCATACTTAGAGGACCCTAGAGCATCTAATGGCCATTGGCAGGGAGGCCCTGTCACATCTATTATTCACTTGGTCTTGTGAAACCTCTTCTAACTGACACTTTTAATGTGTGAGGTTTATCAGATGTTATTGAATATCACTATTTCTTTATTAAAAAAAAAACTTTGTTCTATATTTCTATATATATGTAATACTTCTTTAATGATATGTAGAGGGTATCAATAAAGATATACAATTTAAAAAGGAAAAAACTTTATTAAAATCATAATGCTCGGTATATACTAATAATGTTTGTTATCTTTTTTTTAGATGGGGAAATTATTTTTATTGTATTATTATAGCAAGTAGAAGGGGAAGGTGTTGGGGTTTATTGTTTGGTGATTATGACTATTATATTTAAGCTTCTTTTTTTATTAAATCATAGCTGTGTACATTAATGCAATCATGGGGTATGGTGTGCCAGTTTTATATACAATTTGAAATATTTTCCCAAAACTGGTTAACATAGCTTTCATGGCATTTTAGTTATTATGTTAAGACATTTATATTCTACATTTAGAAAGATTCACATGTACCCTTGTAAGAAGGACCATAGGTGCGGTCCCAACAATCACCCTCCCACCACCCATCCTCCCTTCTCCCCTCCTTTCTCTCTCCCTTGTCCCAATATTCTTGGGCTATAATTGGGCTATAGCTTTTATATGAAAGCTATAAACTAGTTTCATGGTAGGGCTGAGTACATTGGATATTTTTTCTTCCATTCTTGAGATACTTTGCTAAGAAGAATATTTCCCAGCTCCATCCATGTAAATATGAAGGAGGTAAAGTCTCCATCTTTCTTTAAGGCTGCATAATATTCCAAAGTATACATATATCATAATTTATTAATCCATTCATGGATGGATGGGCACTTGGGCTTCTTCCATGATTTAGCAATTATGAATTGGGCTCCAATAAACATTCTGGTACAAATATCTTTGTTGTAATGTGATTTTTGGTCTTCCAGATATATACCTAGTAGATGAATTGCAGGATTAAATGGCAGGTCTATTTTTAGTTCTCTAAGTATTCTCCAAAAATCTTTCCAAAAGGGATGTATTAGTTTGCATTCCCACCAGCAGTGTAGAAGTGTTCCCCTTTTTCCACATCCACACCAGCAGCATCTCTGGCTTTGGGATTTTGTGATGTAGGCTAATCTTACTGGAGTTAGATGATATCTTAAAGTAGTTTTGATTTGCATTTCTCTGATGATTAATGATAATGAGCATTTTTTCATATGTCTGTAGGCCATGTGCCTTTCTTCTTCAGAGAAGTTTCTCAAGTCCTTTGCCCACCCTGAGATGGGATCACTCGTTCTTTTCTTGCTAATATGCTTGAGTTCTCTGTATCCATATAGGGTCAGAAGAGATCAAACTTTCACTCATCACAGATGATATGATTGTATATCTGGAAAACACCAGAGATTCTACTGCAAAACTCTTAGAAGTGATCAAGGAATACAGCAGCATCTCAGGTTACAAAATCAACACTCATAAATTGGTAGCATTCATATATACCAAGAGCAGCCAAGCTGAAAAAACAGTCAAGGACTCTATTCCATTCACAATAGTGCCAAAGAAGATGAAATATTTGGGAATTTACCTAACAAAGGGTGTGAAAGATCTCTATAAAGAGAACTATGAAACTCTAAGAAAAGAAATAGCTGAAAATGTTAACAAATGGAAAAACATACCATGCTCATGGCTGGGAAGAATCAATGTCCATACTACCCAACACAATATATAATTTTAATGCAATCCCTATTAAAGCCCCACTGTCATACTTTATAGATTTCAAAAAAATAATACTTCGTTTTATTTGGAATCAGAAAAAATCTCGAATAGCCAAGATGTTACTCAGAAATAAAAACAAAGCAGGAGGAATCATGCTACCAGACCTCAGACTATACTATAAATCGATAGTGATCAAAACAGCATGCACTGGCACGAAAAGAGAGACGTAGATGCATGGAACAGAATAGAGAACCAAGAGATGAACCCAGCTACTTGCTATTATCTGATCTCTGACAGCCAATTAAAAACATTGAATGTGGAAAAGATTCCCTGTTTAACAAATGGTGCTGGTTGAACTGGCTGGTGACCTGTAGAAGATTCAATCTGGACTCACACCTTTCACCACTAACTAAGATAGACTCTCACTGGATTAAAGATTTAAATTTAAGACATGAAACTATAAAAGTATTAGGAAAAAGTGTAGAGAAAACACTTGAAGAAATCGGCCTGAGCGAAAATTTTATGAGGCCCTCTTGGGCAATCGAAGCAACATCAAAAATATACTACTGGAATCTGATCAAACTAAAAAGCTTCTGCACAGCCGAGAACACAGTAAGTAAAGCAAGCAGACAGCCCTCAGAATGGGAGAAGATATTTGCAGGTTATGTCTCTGACAAAGGTTTAATGTCTGTTATCTTGCATATTGTATCTTAGATCCCTTATAATTGCAGAACTCAAGTATGACCTGAGTATTACATTTTAACATAGTTTTTCTTCCCTTTATTAAAGTGTGTACACATTTTTTGGCACCCTCTGTATACGAGAAACCCTGCTCTGTAGTATCATTGCTATTCCTTATAGTAATTTTGCACAAAACTATTAGCACTTTATGGTATCTGTACAATTTTGTCCGTGCTATCTTAGTGAAGCA
>CAUYQV010088946.1:0-14614 GCA_963574575.1 Galagoides demidoff
CCCCACAGATTTTTCTAGTATTTTTATAGTTTCATGTCTTAAATTTAAATCTTTTTTCCAGTGACAATCAATTTTTGTTGGTGGTGAGAGGTGTGGGTCCAGTTTCAGTCTTCTATATGTTGTTACTCAGTTCTCCCAGCACCACTTGTTAAATAGGGATTCTTTTCCCTGATGTATATTTTTGTTAGGCTTATCAAAGATCAAATGGTGATATATGGCTGGGTTCCTCTCTAGATTCTCTATTCTGTTCCATATATCTACATCTCTATTTTTGTGCCAGTACCAAGCTGTTTTGATCACTAGAGATTTGTAGTATAACCTGAAGTCGGGTAGTGTGATCCTTCCAGATTTGTTTTTATTTCTATGTATTGTATTGGCTATTCAGTTTTTTTTTAATTCCACATAAACCAAGTACATTTTTTTTTCAGGTTCTTTAAAATATGGCACTGGTGCTTTGATGGGGATTGCATTAGATCTATAGATTGCTTTGGGTAGGATCGACATTTTAACAAGGTTGATTCATCCCAACCATGAGCATGATATGTTTTTCCATTTGTTAACATTGTCTGCTATTTCTTTTCTCAGGGTTTCATAGTTCTCTTTATAGAGATCTTTTACATCCTTTGTTTGATGTATTCCCAGGAATTTCATCTTCTTTGGCACCATTGTAAAAGAAATAGAGTCTTTGATTATATTCTTGGCTTGACTATTGTTAGTATATATATAAGTTACTGATGTGTAGGTATTGATTTTGTATAACATTTTATTTTTTTGATAAGGAGTTTAAAAATACAAAACTATTCTTTTCTAAGTACATATTTAATAACAGCTTTTTTGAGGTGCAATTCATATATCTTAAAACTCCTGATTTTCACATGTATAATTCAGACATTTTGAGAATATTCGGAGTTGTGTCACCTTCATCACAATTTAATCATAGAACATTTTCATTACCCAAAAAGGAACCCATACGTATTTTCACTCTTGATGTCTATCTTTCCATAGCCCCTGGAATCTAGTAAGCTGCCTTATTATAGATGTAGCTATAATGAAAATTTTATATAAATGGAATCACACAATATGTGATATTTATATTTGGCTTCCTTCACTTAGCATAGCAGGCTGATTCATAGTGCAGCATATATAAGTACTTAATTCTTTTTTATGACTGAATAGTATTTTATTATATGAATATACCACATTTTATTTATCCATCCATCAGTTGATGGACATTTGAGTTGTTCCATGTTTTACTATTATAGAGAAACTATTATGAGCATCTATTCACAAATCTTATGCCAAATGTTTATACATTTCTTGCAACCAGCTTTATGTTTTGTGGTTTTCATAAATCTTTAGTTATAATGTAAGGGGATACTTCCCAAGTTGATGGTAATAGTAACCTTCCTTTTAAGAATGCCATTTCTTTAAGCATTTAGTAAATGGTTATCAAATAATGGTATTAGACTGTTGATGAAATCATCACTTATTTTTCAATCTCCTTCCTCCTTAAATCTCTGAATCCATTTTTTTTTTTTTACTGTTTGTAGTTTTGCCTTTTCCAGAATATCATATGATGTGAATCATATAGAATGTGGACTTTTACAACTGTCTTCTTTCGTTTTAACAGTAAGTATTAAGATTTATGCATGCCTTCTTATAGCTCAATAACTCATTTTTAAACCATACACTGATATTCCAGTTAATAGATGCACCACTGTTTGTTTATTCATTCACATATGGAGACGATATTGGTTGCTGCTAGTTTTAGCAATTATAAATAAATCTGACATAAACGTTCATGTACAGGATTTTATGTAGACATAAGTTGTCAAATCAAGTGTATAGGAATCTAGGAGCTCAATTACTGCTATTGTGCAGGAAGACTATATTTAATTTTGTGAGAAACTGCCAAACTGTTCTTCAAATTGCCTGTATGATTTGACAGTCCCACAAGAAATAGACGAGAGGTCTTTTGCTCACCTACAATTGGTATTGTCATTATCTGTGGACTTTTTTGTTTGTTTGGTTTGTGTATTTTTAAAATTTTACCCATTCTAATAAATGTATAGTGGTGTCTCCTTGTTTTAATTTGCATTTTCCTAATGAAAAATACTGAACATTTTTTATAAGCATTTTTGCCATCTGTATATCTTTTTTTGTGAGGGGTCTCTTTAGACAGTATAAGAAGGTTAATTGTATATTTTTTAATAATGAGTAGTTTTCTTAGTCTTTGTTTAAAGAACTCTGTATATTTTAATACAACCATATAACAGAAATGTACTCTGTCCACTGTTTCACATTTGTGGCTTGAATTTTTGTTCTCTTCATAATGCCTTTTTCAGAAGATTTTTAAAAAGTTTTAATAAATAAAATCGCAATTTTATTTTTAAATAACTTTTTTCTTTCATGAATTAGGGTTTTAGTGTTGTATCCAACAACTAATCATCACACTTAACGGTAACACAGATTTCCTGTGTTTTATTGAGAAGTTTTACAATTTTGTGTTTTACATGTATGTCATTGGTTCATTTGGAGCCATTTTTTTGTGAAATTGTATAAAGTCTAACTTAACTTTTTAAGTACAATTGTTCAGTTTTTTTCAGCTCCATTTGTTAAGTCATTTGCGTTGTCTTTGCCCCGTTCTTGGTGATCAGTTGACTACAGGATGTACGACAAGTTCATGACTCATTCTAGAACAAGTACTAGGTATTTCATTGCTAAATATCACCCATACCACCTTTGAAGTACCCCTCCTGGGACCTGTCCACAGGAGGGGTGTCCAGTGCCTAGTCCACCTCTCTTTTAAGAATGACCTTCAGAGCTGTTACTGTCATAGTACCAGCACTGACAATTCATGAACATGGTACCAGGTGCTAACCTTGGCATCATTCAAACAACTTCATAAGGTTTCATAGCAGCATCTCACAGCTATGTTTGTGTTGACATATGGCGTCACCTTACAAGTGATGCTCACAGTTGTCGTTGTGTTTTTGTGTGCCCTACTATGACAAGGAAAAAGGGTTCTAAAACTGTTTTGGGGGATGGACTAGGCATTGGTGTTGGTGCACAGCTTCCGAAGGGGAGTACTTTGAAGGTGGCATTAGTGATATTCAACAGTGAGGTATGTAATACATTTTACAGGATGAGATTATAAACTTAACTGTAAGACCTTGTATGTTGTTGGATGCTTCTACTTTTGGGCTTCCTTTTCTGTTCCATTAATCTAGTCTATACTTTTTCCAATACAACATTTTCTTGAACACTGTAGGTTTATAGGAGTCTTGAACACAAGTAATACCCTCCACCTGTCTTCCGCTTCAGTATTTTACTGCCTATTCTGTCTTTCAACTATATAGACTTAGCATTATACAATTTACCCATGAACAAAAACACTTGTACTCCCTTAATATTTTGAAATTTATAGATAATCGGTTAGTTAATATCTACAAAATAGACTATGGAGATTTTATTAGGATTACATTATATATAGATCACATTGAGAAGAATTGACATCTTAACATATTAGGTCCTCCAACTGATGACCACAGATATCAGTCCATTTTTTAGATTCTGATTCCTTTCATGAGATTTGTAGTCTTCCACATACAGAGCCTCTACACCTGTGATTATATTTATACATGAGCGATATATTTTGGACTGTACTAATGAAAATAGTATCATTTTTAATATTTTGGACTGTACTAATGAAAATAGTATAATTTTTAATTAAAATTCCACTTATTAATTGTTGTTATATAGGAAATGAATTTACTTTTATATATTAACCCATGTCTTGGAATCTCGCTATAGGGTTATAAGTGTTACAGTCTCATAAGTTCCAAAAGATTGTTCTTATATTTTCATTACTCATTAAGCTTTTCTATGTAGACAATCATTATATCTTTTATTCTTTCTTCCCAATACATACAAATTTTACTTCCTTTTCCAGTCTTCTAATGCTATGTGCCATGTAGACTATCAGTAGTGAGAAAGTGAATATTACTTTATTCCTTATCTTAAGGAAAATATTCCATTTCACCATTAGGTATGAAGATAACTCTAAGTTTTTTATAGATGTACTTTTTTCAAGTTGAAGAAGTTCCCCTTTATACCCAGAGTACTGAGAATTTTCTTTTAATCATGAATGAGTGTTGATTTTGTCAAATGTTTTTTCTCTTCATTGTTATAATCATATGATTTTTCTTCTATAATCTGTTAATGCAGGGAATTATGTTTATTGATTTTTTTAAATGTTGAAACAATGTTGCATTAACAAAAAAAATCTGTCTTAGTGTGAGTGAAATTTGCCCCCTTTTTTACATTCCTTAATTTGATTTGTTAATATCATGTAGATTTTGCATGTAGGCTCATGAAAGATAGAAGTCTGTGGATTTTCCCTTCCTGCAACATTTTTAATAGGATTATGATAGGAGAGTATTTTCTACCTTGTGGAATTAGTTAAGATGTATACTTTCTGCTTCCTTATTCCAAGAGGGACTGTGAGGCATTAATGTAATTTCTTCTTAAATTGTTAGAATTCAACAGTGCAAACATCTGTTTCTGGTGCTTTTTTTTTTTTTTTGAAGGCTATTACTTATTGATTCAATTAATTTAATAGATATGCATCTGTTTTGGTTCTCTTTTTCTTCTTTGCTGCTTTGTATTTTTTAAGGACAAATAAAAGTTTTCATTTGGGGGGCATAGATTATTTATAGGGGTTTCTTTGTTATTTTTTTAACATCTATAAAATTATTAGGAATGCCCTCTCATTTATTTAAGATACTGGCAATTTCTATATATTTTTTCATGTTTAAACTACAGTATTATCAATTTAACTAATATTATCAAAGAATCAACTTACAGTTTTATTGATATTTCTCTATGAATTATCAGCTTCATACTTTCATTTTAATTATTGGGTACTATTTTATAATGTATTTGTATCTGCTTGCTTTAAACTAAATTAAACTTCTGTCTTTTGAGATTAGATTAATGTGTATTAATTCATATATCACTTTTCTTTTTTTTATTAAGTCATTTGTACATAGATCATAAATACATTTATGCCATTATGGGATTCAATGTGTTGATTATTTGTACAAATTGGAGTGCTTACATCCTACTAATCAACATAGCCTTCACCTCATTTACCCAATTACAGTGTTAAGACATTTGTGTTCTACACCTGATAGATCCAACTTGTACTTGCAATATGCTCCATAGGTGTGGTCCCCCTACTAACCCTCTCTCTATTGGCCACCCCCCTCCCTTCCCCGCTCCATTCCCTTCCTTCCTTCATCCTAGTCTATAGTCGTGTTTCATTTTTTATCTGCAAGTGTGAGTGATTATATTTGGTTTCACAGTAGTACTGAGTACATTGGATCACTTTTCATAAAAGGATTTAATGCTGTGAATTTTCCTCTAAGGACTACTTACATTTCATCTCACAAATTTTAATAAATTATATTTTGTGTTTAATTAGTTCAGATTGTGGTTCATTCTTTTGGCAATGTAACCTTTGACTCAAGGTTTATTTTCAACTTTGTGGTTTTAATTACTAAATACTTTACAGTTATCCATCTGTTTTGGACATCCCATTTTTTTGTATCATATTAATATTTTAATGCAACATTTGTTCTTTTACATTTCTATGGGAGGGTTCATGGCCAAAAGCATTGTCTACCTTGGCAAATGTTCCATGAGATCTTGAGAAGAACATGTATTCTGCTTTTGTCGACTGAAGTACTTTATAAATGGTCATTACATGAAGTTTATTGGTGATGGTGTTATGTCACCTAGATCCCTGCTAATTTTCTGTCTGCTTAATCAATTACAAAAAGAGAAGCACCAAAGTCCCCGATATAATAATAGATATTTTAAATTTTTTCCTTCCAGTTCTATTTATTTTGCCACATAGATTTTTATGTGGTTTTTGTTAGGTGCATTAATAATTATTGTATTTTCTTGACAAATTCATCCCTTTATTATAATTTTCCTAATTCTAATGTTTGTTTTCTCTAAATAAAAGATACAATAATTACAGAATTCTTTACATTTGCATTAGAATAGTACATATTTATTTTTCGTTGTATTTAGTCTATATTTTACTTTATATTTTAAGTGATTCTTTTGAGATAAAATGTTTAGTTCTTGCTTTGTGTTTAGTTTTGTTTTTTTCTTAATCCACTCTTAAGAGACTATATTTTTTCACTGATATGTTTACACAAGTCACACTTTTTAACTTTATTGAGTATAATTAATTGATAAAATTGTACATATTTAATGCATACATTTTTGGCCATATTTATACACCCATTATGCCATCACCAGCATCAGGGTAATAGATTTATCAATCACCTCTAAATATTCCCTTAAGTTCTTGCATGTGTATGTGTCTAAACATATATCTTTTTGTTGTTGTTAAAAAAATCACATAGAATATATAGTCTTAAAATATTTAAAATAAATAATATTGTATTTTTAACTACAGTTGCTGTGCCATGTAGCAGGTCTTTACAATTCAGGGGTCCTCAAACTTTTTAAACAGGTGGCCAGTTGACTGTCCCTCAGACTGTTGGAGGGCCGGACTGTGGGCCCCGGGACAAGTTGGCTGCTAAGCAGAACAGGCAGCAGTGGGAAAAACACCTGGTGGGCCAGATAAATGTCCTCAGTGAACATGTGGGTCATGAGCCATAGTTTGAGGACACCTGATAGATAACTGAAACTTTATTCACACTGTGAAAAATTGTTCCCTCCTTTCCCAGCCCTTACCAACCACCATTCTTGTCTCTGCTTCTGTGAATTTGACTGTCTTAGATATTCAGTATTGGTTCTTCTGTGTCTAGCTTATTACACATAGCATAGTGACCTCTGAGTGCATCAATGTGCAAATGATGAAAGGTCCTTCTTTTTAAGGCTTAATAGTATTGCATTGTATGTATTTACCACAATTTTTACCCATTCACCTATCTATGGATATTTATTTGAGTTGCTTTAATGTCTATTATTGTGAATAATACTACCATGAACATGGAGGAAACTCCAAGCCATTATTAGTTCATATATTTCTTGTGTGCTGCTCATTCTTTGTTATTGTCCTGAGACTATAATCATACATGGGCTACACTTATTCCTCAGTCCTTGCACTTATGTTATGGCTTTCTTTTCAATTCTTTTTTTATTTTTACATTTCACTATAAAAGATTTTTACTTGAGTGATTTTTCTTTGGTTATGCCCAGTCCATTGATGAACCATCAAAGACATTTTCAACATCATAATCATTCCTCATCTCAAAAGTTTAAATAAGTAAAAATATTATTAATGTATGTACTATAAAAACTATAGAAATGTGAAATATGATTTACTCAAAATACTTCTAAAATTTCTTCCTTAATAAAATTTTAGTTATATGCAATTATTTCTGTTAATTTTCTTTTGTTGCCTGTATTTTAGGTCACATTTCACACACCAAACTCATTACTCAAAGCAATTTCTATGGAATTTGTTCCCTTTGTTTTCTTCAAATATTATATAATTTCAGATCTTAAGTTTAAGTGTTTCATCCATTTTGAACTGATTTATACGTGGTGCAAGTGCCGTTTCCAATTTCATTCTTTTATTCATGTAGATTTCCAGTTTACCAACACCATTAATTGAAGAGACTCCTTTTACTCTATTGTACATCCTTGACACCTTTTTCAATAGTCAATTAACCATAAATTTATGAGATTTTGCCTGGACTTTTTATCGTGTTTGGCTAGTGTGACTTCTTATGCCATCACCATGCCATTTTGATTGCTATAGCTTTGGAATATCTTCTGAAATCATAAGTTCTAATGACTCTGGCTCTGTTCTTTCAGCTTGTGATTGCCTTAACTATACAGAGGGTTTTGGGAATGTAAATTAATGCATCTATTATAGAAAAGGGTATGTAGACTTCTAAAAAACTACCATATGATACAGCAATCCCACTTCTGGGTGCATATCCAAAGGAATTAAAATCAATATGTTAAATAGATGTCTTTATTACCATGTTTATTGCAGTACTATTCATAAGAGTCAAGGTATGGAATAACTAAGTGTTCACCAACAGACGAATGAATAAAGAAAATGTATTATATATACATAGTACACAACAGAATATCATTCAGCCTGGAAAAGAGAGGGAAATATTGTTATTTCCAGCAACAGATGAACCTGGAGAACATTATGCTAAATGAAATAAGCTAGTGCAAAAAATTACATTCTGTATGAGCTCATTTACATGTGACATTTTTAAAAAAATCAATCACACAGAATGTAGATTGGAATTACCAAAGATTGGCAACAAGGGAGAGAGAATGGGAAGGTTTTGGTCAAAGGATACAAAGTTTCAGTTAGCAGGAATAAGATACACTGATCTATTGAACAGAACCGTTGACTATGGTTAATAATAACTATTGCATATTTGAAATTGTTACGAGACAAGATTTTAGATGTTCTTACCACAAAAAATAATAATGTTAGGTGGTGAAAATGTTAATTAGCTTGATTTAATCACTCCACAATGCAGTCATGCATTAAAATATCATACTGCATCCCACAAATATATAAATTATTTGTTAATTAAAAATATTTAATCAAATAAAGAAAAATAAGATGATATAATTAACCAATGAGAAATCTTTTATTCCTTTTCAAAAGAATATATAAAGGTTGATTAAAACATCAATTAAAACATTTACATAATTAGATACACCTGAAAGAATGAATTTAGCATATCAAAGTAATAGCAGTACGTGTGTGTGTGTGTGTGTGTGTGTGTGGGAGCACAGTGTGCACTGCCACAGGAAGGGGGAACTATTGTATTTTTCTTGATAAATATTGTGTCACTTTTACAAAATAAAAATTGGCAAAATGTCATGGTGTGCAGCAACATTTAATAAAGATTTAACAAAAGGTAGGTAGAATAGAATAATGGATAAGAACACAGGATTTGAAATTATAAAAATTATAGTTTAGCCACTTATTAGGAATACACTCTGTCTAGTTCTGAATTGTCCCATTTGCTAAAGAGAAATATTAAATTACCTTATAAAATTGTTGTGTTTACTAAGTAATATACATGTTTTCCCACAATTCTCGGGGGACAAAAAATAAAATTCAACATATTATAAAACTGCAAGCAAAAATTAATAGGGTAAAATAAACATATCATTAAATATTGCTAAGTATTGAAAGAAACAAGAATATGTCAAAACCAACTAAACTATGGGCATAGAAATCATTATTTAATAAAAATGATTTAAAAGATAAAGTAGCTGTGTATAACAGTAACTGTTACCCCTCTCCACATACTCAAGCAATTTTAACTAGGTCACACAGTTATAATGATCTCACTTTCTACATGCAGAGGAATACAGGAGAGTTCATGTATCCTCGCCCAAAAGAGAAATGGAGAAATGGTGAGTGTGATAACACTAAAGTACAAGCAAATATATAAAAATAAAACTGTATATAAAATATAATTAAAAGATAGATTAAAGAGCTACACTATCCAGTAAGATATTTGACAAAGTGTTAACATATATATGATATTGTTCAAAGAGTTTCCTATTCAAGAAAGCTTTAAGTATGTTTGGACATGTCTTTCAGAAGGTTGATTAGGAAGACTCTGTCTACCACCCAGAATACCTGTTGACACATCGCCTATGGAAACTCTTGGAATATTTCATTCCTCACTGGAAGGCACGGTGATTGATCCAATAAAGAGACTTTTTCAAGGAAGAGATGACATGTTTTCCAGATCCTTTTGAAACCTTGGGTAGTTTTCTATGTAGCATTGTGAGTATGAATTAAACAGAAATAATTTTTTTATTGTTTTTTTAAGAGGCAGAGTCTCACTTTATTGCCCTCGGTAGAGTGCCATGGTGTCACAGATCAGCCTCTAACTCCTGGGCTTAGGCAATTCTCTTGCCTCTTGCTGGGACCATAGGCACCCACCACAACGCCCAGCTATTTTTTGTTGCAGTCTGGCAGGGGCCGGGTTTGAACCTGCCACCCTCAGCATATGGGGCAGAGCCCTACGCACTGAGCCACAGGTGCCGCCCAGAAATAAAGTTGTAAGATGAGGCCTGCTAAAGTTCTCCTTTAAGTTACAACCAAATACACAGAATGAAAGGAGGAGCGCCGCTCCACTTTGCTGGAGTCCATCACCCACCGCTGGCACTGCGCACCTAGTGATCAGTCCTACAAGAGCTGGTAGAGCCAGGCACCCGGTGGAACTGCTGCCCATCTCACAGGGCGTTTGTGAGACCCCTGCTGGTGACTCCCCGCAGTACTTCTTTGAGAGAGGAATTTGTAGCAGATTGATATCACCTATTATTTATTTGGATGTAATGTATGTTATTAAGTAAGATAATATATTCCTATTTGTCCCCAAGGACTAGTGTGATCTGCTGAAATTCTAATTTCTAAATGAAAGAAGTTAAACAAATACATAATTTTGCACAAATAGGTAATAAACGAGGAAGAGGATGAAATATCTAGTTAGCTATCTTGTCAGAAACTATATATTTTAAATTAGACAAATGTATAGAGTTGGTGACATTTACAGAAGTGCAATTAGAAGAATCTCTATCTCAAACTAATATCATATTAAAGTAGATAAAATAAATGAAAGTAATATAAACCAACGTTGAATAGATTTAATGGTAACATGAACTTGGTTTACGCTTTCTAGAGAGCATTAGAGTACCATGTAAGAAAAGCTAAAACTATTCAGACTTTTTGCCCAGTGAATTTTACAATATATATCAGAAATAACACAGAGGGCATTTTTTAAAATTATAATATATTTAATGATTCAAATATATTATTGTTTACTATATTCTAAGATCAAAACAGAAGCAGTACAGAAGGGTCTATGCATCCTCTGATTAACAATTATGTTCCATAAATACTGAAGTCCACAAAACCAAAGAATATCAATTGCATTATTTATTTACTCTGTGCAATGTATAGTGAATCACGCTAACCTTGAATGTTTCCATGTTGGTCAGGTAGTTTCAAATTGTCTGGAATTACTATACATAAAATTAAAATACTACTATGATATTTAGAATTTGATTACTGGTTATTTTAGTATCTTAAGATCAGTCCTTAAAATAACAATTAGCTTCTGGACCAGTTACCTCAGGAAATAATTTGAGGGAGTGGTCTCCTTGCAATGCTGCTTGGTGAGGGTAACTTACGTACTTAGTACTTGAAATTTACCAAAATCAATGTAAATGCATGCTAAGAATTAAGATGTGGTATATGCTGTAAAAGTGATATCTTAACAGCTTTCATTATGCATTACTTATAAATGCTTCCTACAAAGTAATAGTGAATTACTAAAACAACAAATAAAGAATTTATTTTGATAAATCAAAATAGACAAGCACTAGGCTTCTGGAACAGATGCCTCCTGCCTCCTGCCTGTATGCCCTTGAGCAGAGGGGTTCATTACTCTACTTATCTTCATCCAAAGAAAATGCAGGGCTCACTTGTTTCAGAGTTAGTGTGGATGGAATAATGCTTCTCTCTTTTCAACCATGTGCCATATACTATCCTATGATAAGGCAGCAAACTCAGGACAGGCAACATAATACTGTGATATAAAAGAGGAAGACAGGTAATGGTCAGATAGCATGTCCCTCTTAAGCTGAATTCTTTAACGCTTGTCAACAAAGTTATGAGAAAACTGACATGTTCATTTATAGTGCATTAACATCTGTTGGCACAGTCCTCAGGAAAATAAAAATCAGCGTGAGAAACGAGGTGATTGTATGTGACAACGCAGCAAATATTTGTCAGTTTTGGTCATCATCTTTTGAAGTTGTATTCATTTTGTTGTATTGAAGTAAAGCATCAAATTACACTCAGGGGACTGTGTATTTTTGTAGAAACTATATTTCCAGTTAAGATAAAAATTGTTTGTGACTTGAATTGTCCAATAAGATGACCAAAGTTGGAGGCTCAAAGGACATCGTCCCAGTGACCAGACTCCTGAAGGATCGATTTTAATGGCAACATCTCTATTTCTGCGGAAATTATGATGTCATATTTTTCCTGCTCTTCTGCTCTCATGTATTCTACTCTTAAAGCTCTGGTGACAGGACTGATAGTTTATGTTTTAGAGTTTATTCCATCACAGAAATGATCCAATTATTTCCGTTCTTAAGATTCACCTTAATAAAATTCCTTTTAATTGACCAAGTTTAGGTACAAATGTCAATGGGATGGAAGTCATTTGGAGATACAATAGACAACCATTTGATTACAATTGTTGGTTTAGGTGTCCAAATCTTTGTCAGCAGAGGTAGCTTTCAGCAAGGAAAGCAGGTAAACACAAGTGTGGGTTCACACACACACACCACGGGGAGTAAGCAGACCCAGACTGAGATCAGCATATTATCTTCACAGGTTACTGAGCAATGTTCTAATGTCTTATTATGCACAACATATTTTTGATAACCCTATAGAATTCTTTGTGGGAAATTGGTAATCATGTATTTAAAAACATTTCTAGACATGACTCATAACTTTTGAAATTGACTTTAATGAAGGCAACTGGGGAGCTATTTGACAGGCAACAGGAAGGGAGCTTGACATGCTGTGTAATGGAATAACAACGCAAATAAAAATTAGACATGGTTTCCATAAGCAGTCCTTGAGTTGAAGATGTCATGTTCTGATAGAAATTGGTGAAAACATTTTCAATGTTTTTAGAGGTTGGCTAATTAAATTAAGCAGTCTTTTCATCCGGTGAGCACTTAGCTTTCATTAAAATCAATTGCATACACATGGAGAGTTATGGACTGACTCCGCCATTGTTTTGTTTTATATATTTTTTTTTAATTAAACCATAGCTGTGTACATTAATGCAATCATGGGGTACAATGTGCTGGGTTTACATACAATTTGAAATACTTTCATCAAACTGGTCAACATAGCCTTCACGGTATTTTCTTAGTTATTGTGTTAAGACATTTCTATCCTACACCTAGTAAATTTCACATATACCCTTCGCCGTTGTTTTGTTGTTGTAAAGATATTTATGCGGGGAATTATCTTTTCATCCTTTAAGACTTTTGCTATTAGAACCTCACCCACCCACTTCACCAACCTGCCTGTGATGTGTTCCTTATCAGCACACTTCAATCAGCAGATCTCACAACTTTTATTAGCGGCAGTGATGAGTAGCTATATCTTGAAACAGCATTGATAGGAGACTGCCTTCTTAAGAAATATATTCAGGTCACCAAGATCTGATGACTTGCATCAGCATTCAGAGAAATATTTTTTGGTTTTAGAAGCCAAAGTCCCAGCCCTACATGTAGGTTACTTTGAATTTGGTAATTTGGTGCATTAGGGAACAATATGGCTGCATCTTTAGGCAGTGAATCCCTGACTTGAGAGCATAGATGCATTGAACAACCTTCTTAATGAATATTTCAAAAATGAGAGAGAACTTCTTTCTTTCTTTTTTTGTTTTTGAGACAGAGCCTCAAGCTATCTGGCTTGGTAGAGTGCCATGGCATCACAACTCACAGCAACCTCCAACTCCTAGGCTCAAGAGAGTCTTCTGCCTCCGCCACCCAAGTAGCTGGGACCACAGGAGCCTGCCACATGGCTGGCTTTTTTTTTTTTTGGTCACAGCCATCATTATTGTTGTTTGGTGGGCCCAGGCTGGATTTGAACCCACCACCTTAGGTGTATGTGGCTGGAGCCTTAGCCACTTGAGCCACAGGCACCTAGCCAACTTATTTATTTCTAAGCATATAGCTACTTTTCCCTAGGTTCCAGAGTTCTTACCTGAGTTTATAGCTAGGCATAGAAAATAGAAAAAAAATGTTTCACATACTCTCTCGAGTAGTGATCACCTCAGTCAAAATCATACAGTATACTCTCTTAAATTAAGCTCATTTGAAGCTTCAAATCAAAGTACCTTTTTGAGTCAGTGCTCCCTTCACCTCTCTTTCTCAATCTCTCTTGATTTCTCTTGATTTTTTCTTTAGATACATGTGGGTTTCTGTATGTGCACATATATTACATATACACACCTATACATACAACCATTATAACCCTTTATAGTAAATCTTACTGTCATTTACTTTTTTATTAATAAGAAAAACAAAGCTTAGCAGAGTTAAATAACATGGCCAATAAAAAATAGTTGTACTGGATTAATAAACAGATAAACCACAATTTGAACCTAGTTTGTCCAACTTCAGATAATTGCCTTAAAAACAGTATAACACTGTGAAGTCTATTCTTCTCTTTTTATGTAGGAATAATGTTCACATTTAAAAATAATTGAAGTTCACCAATAAAGAAGTTTGAGCGCCATTGTCAGTGTACTAGTGTCTTAACTGAGAAACATTTTTTTGTGGAATTCTACTTCTGTTATCTATAGTTTTAAATATTACATGCATTAGGGGGCATACAAAAGTTTTGACATACGCAAAATCAAGAAACATAAAATATGCATGGATAGAAACAAATGAAGCCCTGCCAGCAACACTAATAAGCTGAACAAGTTGGAACTTGGCAGGTGTGGACCAGAGAGGATAGTGTCAGCTGTGTTTC
>CAUYQV010088947.1:0-17410 GCA_963574575.1 Galagoides demidoff
GTGGTCCCAGCTACTTGGGAGGCGGAGGCAGGAGACTCGCTTGAGCCCAGGAGTTGGAGGTTGCTATGAGCTGTGATGTCATAGCACTCTACCCAGGGGGATAGCTTGAGGCTCCATCTCAAAAAAAAAAAAAAAAAAAGAAAGAAAGAAAAAGACCTTGCTATTTTACCTTCATTTTCGTAGCATCCTTGTATAGCCCTAGCCTCAAAAATTGTGTCTTGGCTGTCAATTACAAATTAAGCTTCCTTAGAGCTTTTGTTTAAAAGTTGTACATTCCAATGTTAATATGGTCCTTCCTGGAAAAGCAGCTGCCTTTCATGGATTTTCAAAAGCAACTTAGTTTTATCAAAGGTTCCTCTTTCATGTTCTTTGATTGCTAAGCTATATAAGTTATCCAAAGATAACTAAGCATTAACCCAAGTTGCCTTTTGTTTTTTATCTTCTTTTGAAATCCCACGAGTTTAGCTAAGTACATTAAATGGAGCATAAATCTTCATGTTGTTTCCATTAAGTCACATATTTGGAATATATATCTAAGGCTATGTGATCAATTGTAAAATATTAGCTGCTGCACTGATGATTTGTGACACGGATTTTAACAAGTGAACAAACATTTCAGGAGCACAGTGAGAATCATTGTCTGGGAAACACAGGTAAATGATGGTGCGTGAGTTTTTAGAATATTTAGAGAGTTAGACTCCATAGGATTTGCAGATACACATTTGATTACAACGTTAGACATGAGCAAATTTGCAAACAATTTAAAGATTTAGAAATATGTTTCCCTTTTTAGCTTTTTTATTTTTATGTTCGTATGATGAATTATCTTTCAAATTAGGCAGAAATTACTGAGATGGTTATTAAAAGTGTTTCATCATGCCACCACCACATCGATTTTTAGATTTATACACTCCACTTCTTTCATAGGCTGTAAATATCACCTCAACTATTCTGTGTCCCAGGGTCCCTTTGTCATTTCCTGCTTCTGAGAGCTTGTTAGTGCTATTCCTCCACCCCCCGCCTATCAAAATCCCATTCATTCATTTATTCATTTATAATTCATAAATTCCTGCTATACATTAGACATTATCTTGCAGGGTATAGCTTGAATGTGATCAATCTATGAAACTTTTTTTTTTATAATTTTATCTCTCCTTTAAAACTCATTATCTCTTTATAATAATAGTAGTAGTGCTTCATTTATATCCGTCTATTGGCAGATAAACTATAATCTCATGTTAGGGTTGTTCATATCATTGCTTATTCTCCCTTTCCCCTAACTAGAAAGTTGAATGACTGAGAACAGAGCTTTGATTTACTGATCACAGTAACTGAGGTAGCACCTGTCACTATAGCTGCTCGATAAACATTTGTTCAATATGAATTACTTCAGCTATCAAATCAGATATGGAAGGTATCAGTCTGATCCGTTTCCAACAGTTAGTATTAAAGTTAGCCTCAGTGTTACGCAGCACTGCTAAAGGTCTAACAGCTCACTTTGTGTTCAGCTTTCATAATTAAGAGACCAGTACATTTTATTTATGTAAAGATACTATTGGAAAGAGAAGCATTCCCTACAGAAATGTTCATTTACATTTTGGAAAAAGAGGTTAGGATTTTTCTAAAATAATCTAGTGCAAATGAGTCACACAACTACCCAAGTTAAAATCTTTTAGTACAATGAAGAAATTCTGCTATAACATTTTTAGATTCAGATTTATTTCAAGGATGTCACTTTTCAAGAAGCTTAACCCAAGGAAATCCTAACATCTCCCATGATTTGAATTCCGGAAACCTTGTGTTCTAGTCTCCCTTCTTATACAGATGACAAAGCACACCAAAGCAACTTCTCTAACAAGGTATCAGTATAATAATTTTAGAGAAAAGATGTCTTTAGCCATAGTAGCTCAGCCTATGACTGCTTTGAATCCCAATAACTTGGATTAAGTCCTTTGACCCTAAACTAATAGGAAGACTTTTAAAATTAAAATCCCAATGAAGATGAGGTAGCAGGGAGAGGGGTAGAGGGGAAGAGGGAGAGGGGCTGGGGTCATGATGTATGGCACACCTCTTGGGGGCAGGACGCAAGTATAAGAGGGTCTTTACTGAATAAATGCAATCAGTGTAACCTAATTCTTTGTATCCTCAATGAATCCCAAATAATACTAAAAAAAAAAAAAAATCCCAGTGAAGAACAATAACATGATAGAAAAGTTTGAAGGATTTTAGAATAATTTAATGAATAATCCCTGCATATTTACTATTACATATGCTCAGGAATATAGGTCAACAATGAATGTTCAAAATTTTTCTACTTACGAAAGACACTATTTAGTAGATGCTTTGTTTACATTTAGAGGGCTTGTTAGCAAGGAGGCTTTGTAGATTATCAATGGAAAGTTATCATTCTATACTAACCACTAGTTCAAATTATTAGTGTCTTGCTTATGGATTTAGCCTTGTAATGAAATATTTTGAGTAACTCTCCTCAAACATTGCCTTGGCATGGCTGTACAGCAGAAAGCGGCTGAAGGCTTTCTTGATTTAAGTAGTGGTCAGGTTTCTTTCGTTTCCCCTGCAACAGTCTAACATTTTCTATCACTGGTGATAGACATGGTCTCTCTAAGCAATAAGCCAGTTCATCCATTGTCTACGATCCTCACATCTGTCTCTGTTATGGCTACTGGATTGTGCTACTTAATCCTGTCTCAGTGGCTTCCCAGGAAAGTGAAAATGATTTCTTTGTTCTAAAAGCCCTGAAAAGACAACATCTCTTTACAGATGGAAGAGAGGGCTAGAACTTACCCAAAGTGAGAGGTATCAGTGAGAAACTCTTAGGAAAAATCTGTCCTAGATGGAGTCCATTTTCTTTCAAATAAAGTTAAAATTTCAGGAAATTTCTTATAAAGAGAGGAAGAGTCCTATGTGATGCCTCTTCAGATATTTCAGAGCAATTTTTTTATGCCGAAACTTTAGCCTAAAGACTGGGCACAATGTTTCTGAGCGGAGAAAGTATTACTCCTTGCCTGTGTTTGCTACAGCAAAGCAAGTGATCCTAGATTATGATCCAGAATTTACTTTTTTTTTACTATTTACTGCAGATAAGTAATCACAGTTCCAGATAGATAACAGATTCTATTTAATTCTGTCTTTCATTTTAGGGCAATATTTTGGCTTGTTAATAACATTCTGTAGCCGGAGGTCCTATTTTGGAGTGAAGTTAAATAGATATTGAGGAGTATAAATATCTCTCAGCATCTAGAATTTGACTTAATTCATACCATAAATCTGTAATGGGAGATAGGAAATTTTATTTAAAAAAATAAAATATCTCTGGCGTACTTCTAGATTTGAGATCAAAACAATTTAGGAAGAAAAAATAATTTTACATTATTATAGGAGGAGGGTAATCATTTAAATCATAGGGCCTAGAATGGTGTGTGGAATACATGTAATCAATAAACATTAGTTTAGTGAATATTAATTAGATTGTTCCTTCTTTTCCTCATCTTCAACTATGGCCATCATTATTTTTTTTCTCTTTTAGGACATATGTCTATTAGAATTAGAAATTCTGCTATAACATTTTTAGATTCAGATTTATTTCAGGGAAGCCACTTTTCTTCTTTCTTTTTTTTTTTTTTTGTTGAGGTAGAGCCTCAAGCTATTGCCCTGGGTAGAGTGCTGTGACTTCACAGCTCACAGCAACCTCCAACTCCTGGGCTCAAGCAAGTCTCCTGCCTCAGCCTCCCAAGTAGCTGGGACCACAGGTGCCTGCCACAGTGTCTGGCTATTTTTTGGTTGCAGCCATCATTGTGTGGGCCTGGGCTGGATTTGAACCCACCACCTTTGGTGTATGTGGCTGGTACCTTAGCCCCTTGAGCCACAGGCGCCAAGCCAAGGAAGCCACTTTTTAAGAAGCTTAACCCAAAGAAATCCTAACATCTCCCATGACTTGTATTCCAGAAACCTGGTGTTCTAGTCTCCTTTCTTTTCTTTCTTTTTCTTTTTCTCTTTTCTTTTTTTTTTTTTTTTTTTTTTGCACTTTTTGGCCAGGGCTGGGTTTGAACCTGCTGCTCCCGGTATATGGGGCCGGTGCCCCTAGTCTCCTTTCTTATACAGGTGACAAAGCACACCAACACAACTTCTCTAACCAGGTATCAGTATAATACTTCATATACTGATGTCTATAAATTTATATACTAATGTTATATAACATTAGAATTAAAACTTGGAAACAATAGAAAAAGAATACAAATATTTTGCCTCTAAATTCAAAGATGTGATGGCTAATTTCATGTGTCAACTGGTGTGGGCTATGGCTTCCAGATATTTGGTCAAACATTATTCTGGACGTTCTGTGAGAGTATTTTTGGATGAGATTTACAGTTCACTTGGTGGAACTGAATAAAGCAGATTTGGTTCCATAATGCAGGTGGGCCTCGTTCAATCAGTTGTATCCTGAACAGAACAAGAGGCTGATTGCTAGAGAGCAACAGGGGATTCTCCAGCAGGCTGCCTCAGACTTCCTCTCCAACATCAGCTTTTCCTGGCTCCATATTGGATACCTTTGGACTCAAAATGCTTCTCTTTGCTGAGTCTCTATCCTGCTGGCCAGTCTTCCCTGTTGGATTTGGAATTTGCCAAATGTCTATAATTTGTGACTCTGTTTCTTAAAATAAGTCTCTTTTCCTTTATATGTATCCTAGTGGTTCTGTTTCTTTGGAGAACCTTGACTAAGTACAAGGCAACAGGTTCAAGGACAAGATAAAATGTTTTAGGAAGCAGTGAAAATACTCATAATCAAATATATTCTTTGCCTACTCTCTTCTTCTCTAAATCCATTATAAATCCTGTGAGTTTAAGAAGGAGGGAAAGAGGAAAAACTAGTACGGAAGCAACAGAGTTAGTGTAAAAGACTGTGCACCTTGTCCTGTGCTCCTTGATGTAAACTTTTCCCCTTGGGTCAGATCGTAGACCCCAACCCTAAGTCTGGGGATCTGAGTGGACAGAGAATCTATATTTCACATGCTTTGTGAGGCTGAGAGAGAAGGCAGCCATAGTATAATTATAATATCATATAGTAGAACTGGCATATTAGGAGTCTGCTATTAAGAATCAAGAGCTATCCAGAAGGGTGTGGAGGGCATTGTAAAGTTATGATGCACTCAAGTAGCTCATGGGAGCCGGATGAAAGAGACAGCAAGTGTGAAACCTGCAAAAGGCTTTGATGCAGGTTCTGACCTCCTCAGAGAAATGCAGTAAGAATAGTCGCCAAGTAGGGCCTGTTGAAGACATAGCTCTACCTCACCCACTGAAAGAGCCTTGGACATCAGCAGAAGCTAAACTGGGATTCAACAACTGCACAAGTCCTTGTTGGTAAGACTATCCACTACCAAGGCCAAGGAGCAGTGTCCTTCTCAGAACAGTAAAAACAACCCATTCATGGCATCTCAGCAGTCCCCTACTGCCTCTCAGGAATGGTTCCTGCCTATGTCCCGGGATTGTGCTCAGTTCCTTACATGACCTGCTAGGCAGGTCACCACCTTCCTTTAGGTTCAGATGATAGAGGGATAATTCCTCCCACCTGGGCAAATTGGTAAGCGAAGGACCCAGTAGGGGTTATTTCACCAAGAAAAGAAAGTATCAGAACACACCCTTTGCTATTTGAAGTAGTTTTCACAGAAGGAAAACCTCATGCTATTAAAATTTAGAATGTCTTAGAATTTTAGAGCAAGAGTGGTTGAAGTAAGTCTGCTTTTCCTCAGAGAAGCCTCCCTTTGGGTATAGTTTAGTTAGATACTGTCCAAAGCACGTAACTCGATTTCCAATTTTCACTTCTTATGAGGTAAGAAAAATCACTCATTTGTTCCAGGTGTGGGTATCACTCGTCTCATAATCCAACAATTCCTCCTGATTCCTCATATTTTCCCAAATATATCTTTTGTTTCCTACTTATTTTGGGAGGGAGCACTTATAATTTTTAAATTGTGTTCCTATTTTGGGATTATTTGGTACTTCAGAATCTTTCTGAAAGAGGATAGGGTTATAAAATACACACCAAAAAAAGATGTTAAAAATTTTTTTCACCATATTTTTTATATGTGGAAAGATTGGTTCTACCCTCTTGAGACTTTTTAAAGCTGTATAATTAAATAGACTAGAGTCACAAAAGGCAAGTGCCACAAACAGGGACCTGAAGTTTCGGAGATGTAGTGATGAGTCGGGGATGCAGTGCCTGGTGAGCAAAAGCAAGTGGGCTTTCTTTCCTGGTCACGTCCTTGGAAGGCCGTGGTTAACTGAGCCATATATTGGGTGTGATAGATTTGGTCCTTCAGCAATTTTATTTAGAGAAGCAGGTTTCGAACTTGTCTGACGGAAGAATCATTCTTGCAACAAAATAAGACTACCTGCAAATACACAAACCTTTAAAAAGTGGCAGTTTCGTATGTGAAGAGCTATGAGAAGCCAAGCATCCACTTAGCTCAGCTTCCTTGGATTTCAGGGGCAGTCCTGGAAACATTTCAAGGTATCCAGGGCTCCAACATCACTAATGGTGCAGGGGATTCCTGGGGATTAGTGTTTAATAGGAAACTCTATGTGGGGGGCGGGGGGAGAGGGATGGCCTTACTTCATTCTGCAGTTGGGACCAAGATTCTGAGTTCCATAATTGGTATCCAGATATAATAACTGAGAAAACACTAAGATGTTGCCAATCATTGGTATTTTCAAGTAGCTGTCCCTTCTTTGACTTAAAAGATCTCCGTAATCAAATGACCAAGTAAATCCAGAAAGGTAAAATACTCATTTTATCTCCCCCCCCCAAAAAAAAAAATCTCCCTAATGCAGTATAACCAGTGAGGCTGTACACTTTCAGAGCACAGGATAAGAGAATATTTCAGTAGACACTGTGCCCTGTTCTGTGCTCTGTTGTGTTCTCCAGAAAGCAAATCTGAGTGTGACAGTGTGGCACTTAAGTTTTCCCTGCACATCAGAGTTCCATATGGAGAACCAGTGTGATATTTGCTTTGTATTAGACTGGGGAGTTTTCAGTGTTTACATTTGTACTGTTTCACCATACCAGGAAAAAATAAAAAAAAGAATTCCTCTTCTGTGAATGTGCATTGCTTTTAGCACTGCAACAGAATGATTATGGTCAAATTGTTTTAGAATCAGTAACACACCATTTGGAAATCAGCAACCAAATGTTAATAAATTGTGTACAGCCACTCTTTTCTGAAGAGATTCAGGAACACTTTGGCATTAGTATACACTGTGGTTCTTCTTGTTTTAACTAAATTGTAAATTAAGAAGATAGGGTAGGTTGGTCCGTAGTGATGAATGATGTGTGTTCATTAGTTCTCAGATCTGTTGGAATCTTCAAGATATGTTTCATGAATGCTGTGGCTAAAATGTATTCCATAGATAAAAGTCCTAAGACTTGAAAGAAAAGTGAAGACCCCTAACCTTCCTAGAAAAGAAGGAGTTTATTAGAAAGTACATTGCTTAGCTGCCTAGTAAACACTTGATTGACTTTTTTGGTTACTCTTAATTTATAGGGTGATATTTGAATCACTGACATGTGGGAGAGAGGATATAGCATGTATTGGCGACAATACTCTGCAAGTACTGTTTGGTTATATTTTAGAGAGATTCAGACACGTTCAATGCCATTCAAGTTGGAAATATCCAAGAACAACTTAAATAAACCTTGACTCAGCCAGCCCTTTAGAATGTTTATTAACCAATTTCGGAATAGTTATAGAACTGGACTAGAACCTTGACTCTGCCTTTGCTAAACAAAGTTATCACTGGCCATAAGTAAAACCCTCCACTTCTTTTCATCAGTTGAGTAAGGAAGTGGTGTGTAGATGAAAAGGACAGTGCTACATAGTTTATGAAGGAGACAACTCTAAAACAAGGGACTAAAAGGAAAGGCGAGGAAATGTTGGGGAAAATGTGGGTGTCTGAGCGCTCAGAGTTTTCACCTTGTGAGGACAATTGCTCTCAGATAATCTTGGTACTCAATGCTGGCATGACTTTGGATTTGAACTAGAGATGGGACCTGGAAAACAAGAAAGGATTCCCTGTTTAATTAATGACAAGGAACAGTCAGCCAGGCCAACACACACACACACACACACAGAGCATAAATCTATAAATTGGGAGGAAATGTCAGTGGATAAAGAAGAAAATCTAAACATCTCATTTGGCCTTCAAGGGGAGGAAGGTAATTGGACAGAAATGTGGAGAGCAGAGGGACCACCTAGGTTTATGTTAAACTGGAGGAACTGAGTTTGGTGACTTTCCTCTGTGCCTTACCTATGGGTCTTTGTTTTCTCTGCCCTTGAGGAGTTCTTCACACTTATAGGAAGGTAGCATTATGATCCAGAACCAGCTTCCCTGAAAATTTGCTAGTAACACACCTTATTAATAAGGGCAGGTTTTGGAGACATACATCAAACTGGGAACAATCTTACAAAAATGACAAAATGGTTAAAAAGCCAAAATTATATCATAATGAGTGCAAAAATGAAGGCAAAATAGGATTTGTTTTGTACTTAAGATTTGCAAATTCTTTCCTATACGTGCTCTAATTTTGAACTTTGCCTAAGTCTGATATTACCACTGTTGGTTGCTATTGCTTGTATATAAAATAAATCAACATTTTGTACTCCATAAAGGCATCAGTGTATACATGATCTATGTATTTATGACTTCATTAAAAAAAAAAAAAAAAAGAAAAGAGGGTCCTGAGTTAGAGATTTTTGCAGGGACCGTGACGAGCTCCCCTCTATGTCGCCAGTGCCCAGCATCGGGTCTGGCACATAGAAGAGACTCAGAAAGTGCTTATTGAAGGGATGAATGCAGTTCATCAGGTGGAGTTCTGGAACTATTGCCAATTATTTAAATATCATTTAGACTTTGGGTGGCAAATAACAGAAATAAATAAAAGAGTGTTATTTGTAAATACGTAAAGCCTAAGATCATGTAAGTTGCGTAGTTCTGAAGGGAACATGAAATGGAAACCTGGAAGGTGACAGTAAATCAGGGCACTGTTTCCTCAATCTCTCTGTCTCTTTCTCTACTGTGGGGACCTGGGAGGGCCTGCACGTGTGCGCGTCCATGTGCCTGTGTGTATTTCCTTTTCATGAATTATTCCTGTGGATTGGCTTTCTCTGCTCATCGGGTCTATGATGAGAAGTACAGCTGCCTTACAACTCCTGAGTTCTTATGTTACAGGTTAAGTTTCACTCAGTTGCAGTTTCAAATTCTTAGAGAAAATACTCAATTGGCTCAATCTAGGTAAATCTCCCACTTCTGGAATAATCAATGTGGCCATGACCTGAGTTCATGCCCTACAAACATGACTACTGAATCTTATGGGTGTGGCAATGTGGTTGGGAATAGGTCACAGAGAAAAGAAGGTGTTGGTTTATGGGCTGTGCAGACATTTCACGGGTGTCCATTACAATTTCTTTTATCAAATCTCACGTTCACTCCACTCTCTTTGTCCTCGCACCACTCCTAAGGATAACTTTTTGGAGACATGCTGTCCTTTGTAATTTTCTCTGCTACGTGATTTCAAGTAGGGAGAAAAGCCCTTAGTAATTCCTTGCCTTGCCATTTTTGCAGAGCAGAAAAATAGAAATTACTTGGAATGAAACAGTTATTTCTCTCTTTGTAAAAAAAAAAAAAAACAACTTCTTTTTGAGATCATGTTGTTGATTCTGGAGGTGAAGGGGACTGAACAGCTTTAAAGGAAGTCAAAGTGGAAATAGCAATTTTATTGTAATATTGATGAGGCCAGGGGTCTACAAAATATATTTCCTAGTCTTCTCTGTCAGTTGTCAGAACTGAAGGACAAACTCAAACTATCCTGGTAAAAGAAAAGGATGAAGTATGTTCCATACAAAGGAACAAACATTCTGGCAAGATAATTCCACGAATATTTATATTTCAGAATGGCTACAGCATAGAGCGTAAGGCAGAGGGGTAGCAGATATGCTGGATAGCCGTGCTGGGAAGGAGGCTGCAGACCTTAGTTTCAGGTCGTTGCTGAGAACGTGAACTTGCTTTTACAGGAAATGGAAGCCATTGAAGAAGTCTTAGTTATCAACTGGTAGTGTGGAATCTCACTCTGATGAGAAAAAAACAAGAGAAGGACTAGAAACAAAGCAGCAAGAACATTTAGGAGATCGTTGCAGTTATGCATGATAAGAAAGGTGACGAAAATAAGGGCTTAAATCAAAGTAGTAACAGTAGTAATAAAGGGCCTAGGACTCTATATGAGATAATAAAAAGAGGTCAAGTATACATGTTGTTGAGAATGTGGAAAATAGAGAAGAGTTCTGGCTTGGGAATATGGAAGTACCGATCATAGAACTAGGAAACCTTGCAGGAAGGTCAAGTTTGAACATGAAAGTAATATGATCATTAGCTTTAAACTCAATCAGCTCCAGCTGTTTATGAAACACCCCCAAAAGGAATATACAATAGCCAGCCGGATATACAGATCTGGGTCTTAGGGAAAGGGTCTTGTGGCTAGAGATCAGCAAATCATAAAGAATGACAATCACAAAGAATTGGGGGTGAGGGGGGTTACATTTAGTTTGCATATACTCCTCTCCACCTGTAAATCCTACGAAAATACAGCTGAAGTATGAACACAGACCCGTCCCCAGGTTCTTTGCTTCCATGGTCTGTCTTAGCCGTAACAAATTTATTTTATCAGGGCTAGTAAAACTGAGCTTTGTAAAACCTTCACCTCTAAGACCACACTTTCCAGGGGGGTAGTTCAAAACATGGAGGAGTGTGTTGCTGGGTTCTAGTCTAACCTCAAACAGCATTTAGAAAACGTGTGTGTATTGCTTCCTGTAACTTTTCAGTGGTGGTAATTTTATAAATTCTTTGAATGGGCTAAAATACGACCTGCTTAGTGTTCGCAAATCAGCTTCCCCCGAGTTGTTTTTCTGCCTTTCATCATGTAGAGACAGTGCTCAATGCATAGGTGATCATTCATGTTGATTTTCTTGTGTGGATTTGTTGAACATGAAGTTTCTTTGAGATGTAAAAATGGGGCAGGAAGAATGAAAATATCTTTATTCTCTCACAGGAAGCATTTTTTTTTGTTTGTTCGTTTGTTTTTTGCAGTTTTTTTGGTCGGGGCTGGGTTTGAACCCACCACCTCCGACATATGGGGCCGGTGCCCTACTCCTTTGAGCCACAGGCACCCCACACAGGTAGCATTCTTGAGAGAACATCCCAATAAACTTCCTGCACCCTGATTTTTTCCCCCAGAATCTGTTTCCCGGGGAATGCTATTTAAATCATCAATGATTTTATCTTCCTTATCTGATTTTAGAAGATTATCAGGATTTTAAGGACACAGAATGCCCTTTTCATCTTTGTATTTCAAGGGCAGTGGTTATTCAATAAATGCTTCCATGTCTTACCTTTGTGAGAATTCAGAAATGAACCTTGGCAAATCCCCTTTTCTCCCTCCCCATGGGTGATGGGTAACAAATATCTCTTATCAACTTCTTTCCCCTCATCAGCACCTAAAAGTTCTTCAACAAAGTCCTAGACTTAGAAACACAACATTTTAAACCCATGAGTGCTTTCACGAAAAAAACAAAAAAAATGCCACTCCCTTTTAGATTCCACAGTTTCAACCCCTCACTAAGTTTTCAGCAAAATTAAGCAATAACCACAGGTCACGTTAAACTTGTATTGGCAGCATAGTTTAGTGATTGAATACAATGTTTCACTGTCAGACGAATCTGAGTTGAAGCCCTCCTCCACCATTTTCTTAGCGTATTGACTTTCTAAGTTTCCTTGCCTGCATTTTTGAACAGAGTTAATGGCAACACCTACCTCATTGGGTAACTGGGAGAATTAAAGGAGAAAGTGTGTACAAAACACCAGACAGAGGAAACATTTGAGACCTGTTAGCTATCATTTATGATGTTATTTTCTTAATATTTCAGGTTCATTTTGCTATTTATTCTCTGTAAATTTACTTTTAGACACATCAAAATACGTCCTCATTTTCCATGTACTTTGTTGACCCATAGGTTATTTTAAAATCTGTTGTTTTATTTCCAAATATTTATGGATCCCCAAATTTCCTTCTGTTGTTGATTTCTAATTTCTTTCCAATGTGGTCAGACAAGATACCTGTATGACTTCAATCCTTTTGAGTGTCTTGAGACTTGTTGTATGGTCTACCTTATTCTTTGCAAGTTTAAGTAATAAGATATATGAGATCTACAGAGTGCTCCAAATCTCCTTTTTTGCATCATTCTCTTAAAAGTGAATTTGTAGGCTAATATTATTGCATTTCCTTTAATAGATTTTTGGCCTGCATTATAATAATTTTAGGGTATAAGCAGTGCATTTTTCTCCTTCCCCCCTTCTGATCAAGGTACCATGGTCAGGTCAGCTGTCCTGCTGCCAGAATTCTCTTTCTCTCTCTTTACAAGAGGCACTGAATCCACTGCCAGGAGCTCATTGTCCTCACACGATAAGCCGTGGTCTGAGAACAGATTCTGAACTTCAGCACCATCCGTATGTCCAGCTGGTCCTCTTTCTTCCTTTCCAAAGCCATGACCTTACACAAGGATGGGAGATAAACAGACCACCTGTGACCCTAAGTCACTCAATTGTTCTATCCAGGGCTACAAATGTCTCTGAAGAGAGAGAAAGAGAGAGGGAAAAAGCAGAGGCTTTTTCTGGCCGTGTGCTCACTACTGCATGACACAACAGAAGTGGGTCATCATTTTTGCAAAGCTGTATTAAGAATTAGAGACTAGTTTGTCATATTTGCCTGATTTGTTTTATTTTCTATATTGTAAAGTACAAATGTATACATGTGCTCAATATGGCAAAAGGTAATTATGCTCGATGTGGCAAGATGTAGTTGTTATCAGCAAATTTAACCCAGAGGAATAAACGGTATAGAGTACATGATTATTTAATGTTAGGGAACAGCTGTTTCCAAAGATTTATAGGGGAAGATTGTCAGTTGATGTATGTCCATGCAGCTTTTTGCACTGACATGTTACTTTTCAATATGGAGTTAATAAAAAAAAAAATCGAGCAACAAAAAGAGTCTAACAAACAATGAATAAGTAGATAAAGGAGACATCATTGAATCATTTAAGATCACTAGCTTTGAATCTGAACTGAAAAGCGTGTCACTTTACTTTTCTGAGCTTTAACTTCCTTCATCTGTAAAATATAGATAAAAATCTTACCTCATTAGTCAGGGTTTTTGTTTAAAATGTAGGCAAAAAAAAAATGTATTGAAAAGAGAGTTTAGAAAATCCACGAGAAGTCGGGAGACTTGGGCTCAGTGCTGTGTTACGTGGAAGGGGAAAACATGGGTGATACATGGCAGCGGTTGGGGGAGGTGCCCCTTCCGCCTTTTGTGCAGCTCTAAGGTGTATTACGTGCTTCTTTGATCACAGGCTTCACATCTAGATTCCCAGGCAGGAAAACTGAGTAGGTCAAGCTTGGGTTACATAGTCATGCCTAGATGTGCCAGGGAGAGTAAGCATCTGGTCTTTTCAATTCATATAATCCCTTCATGCATAGACAATGATCAGCCAGCCAAATAAACAAACAAAAATACTGCACACACTTCATCGATACGGACCACATAAAATGTTTGTGGGCATTAAGTGATGTAACATATGTCAATTACATAAATATAACACCTAGTACTTATTCGGCATTTGTTGTCATTGGTGTCTCTTTTTTCTCTGAGAAGCAGGCCCTTAGGAGTGGTATGTATTATAGGGATTCAACCTGATAGAATTGCGGAAACTGGTTAAAGAGCTTATGAACAGATGTTGCTTCTGGGTCTAGTGTTGGCTGGGCCTGAAGTCAGCAGCACAGGCAGTTGGGGAAGGGAAGGCAGGCATGAAGTGGGAAAGAGATGTGGCAAACTGGGAACTGCAGGGATGAACAGGAACCCCCAAAGACAGACTGGGATTGGCTCTTAAACATTCAAGCTTCCAACTTGGATGACGTGGGTGACCTGCAGGTAAAGCTAGCATTATTCCTCATGGAGATAATCATGATAATTAACACAATTTCCTTGGAGTAGAAGCTGAAGGAAGGACATCCAGTGGGAAATGGAGCAACTTGAGCTTAGCTCCTCTGCATGCACTGCACCTGTCAGTCCAAGACTGCAGACAGACAGATAGATACCCACATGTACCCATAGATGATCAGTACACATATACATGACAGATACTTACACACATAGATGGGGATAGGTAGACACAAAACACACATATCCATGTACACGCAAATAAAATATTTATGGATTATTTTTTTCTTTGAAAACAGGATTGACCGATTGATTCAACAAATATTTGTTGAGCCCCTCCTCCCTGTGATAAGGCTATTTCAGACAGGGAATAACAGCAAGATTTTTATCCCATGGATCTCTTGCATTGGGACTCAATAAACAATAGACATGATGAATAAGCAAATCATAAAAGACATTAGAAAATGGCACGTCTTATGGAGAGAAGGATTTGGGTGTTGAGTGTCATGGCAGTTTGCAATTTTAATATGGTGGTCTGGGTCAGCTTCACAGAGACATTTGAGCCGAGAAGTGAAGGAAATGAACCCTGTGGATTCTGGGGAACAGTGTTCCAGGCAGTGGAAATGACGAGGTTTTGAGGCAGAAGTATTCTTGATGTGTTTGAGAGCAACAAGGAGGACAATGTCCCCAGAGCAGAGCAAACAGGGAGGAGGACAGTAGGGGAGGAAAAGGTCACTCAAAATACATCCCATTGGAGTTTCATCCTGAAACTGTATGTTCGAATTTAGAATTCTTCAAAAATTGTAAAGCTAATGTGAAAACAACATATCCACATTTGACAAAAATGTGCAGACAGTTTTCTACGGTTATTAACATGTTGTATGTCTTGGAGTAAGAGCAGACAGACTGCATGACAGGGGATGGGGAGTCCAACCAGGGTCTGCAGGTCACATGCAGCCCAGGATAACTCTGAATGTGGCCCAACACAAAATTGTAAATTTACTTAAAGATTATGAGGTATTTTTTAGTTTTTGGTGGAACTCAATTGCGTGGTTCTCAAGTGTGAACTTGCAGACAACAACCATGTGTCTCAATGTCATATGAAATACCATACCTCCATGCTCACCATTAGTAGCGCACATGGCCTCTGTTCTACAGCAGTGTGTGTCTTTCAATGTGTCATCTCCCAAGGACAGACAGTTGAATTAACACTGTCAGTTGTGACAGGTACTCGTGGTGACTTGGCCAGGCAGCGATTATCAATAATAGTTCAACCTACCATTGCAATGTTAGGCATTCAATGTTATTTAGAAGCCAGGTGAGCCTTCTTATTTGACTATTAGGGGCACTTCCCTACCTAGGTGGCACCTTGCATACCCACCACACCTTATAATTGCTTGGCCCTGAATCATCAGCCAAAATCTGGAAGCACCCAAACCTTGCTTTCTGTTTTCCTGTCAGTTAATCATCATAATAAAAGTAAGTATAGTCCCTTATTAATTATTATTTTTTAAACCCCAGCATAGCTTCTACAATGTCTCCAAAGAAAACAGAACTCCCAAAAAGAAAAACTATAGATGAAGGAAAATTATTCGATGAAACGTGGACAGAGGACAACTTTTTTGTCAAAGCACATAGTAAGGCATTCTGCTCAATTTGTAGGGGATTTGTGCAAAGTTTCAAAAATTATAATTTAAAAAGGCATTCCATACAAAACCATGCTGCCAAATTCAGTGTGTACGAAGGATTGTGTTGTAAGGACAAAAATAGTGGGGCTGAAAAGAGGTCTGTCCTCTTAATAAAACTTTTTTAGATAAGTTACAACTCAGATGATTCCATTATAAAAGCTAATTATGTGGTAGTATATTTAACAGCCAACCCCGCAAACCATATACTGATGGTGAGTTTATTAAGCATTGCGTGGAACGTGGGGCAGATATAATTTTCCCTGAAAAAAAGGATCTTTCTAAGATCAGTTTGTCTCACCAGACTATGGCCAGGTGTATGGAAAAACCTGAAAATATATTGAAAGAAGTTTGGAGAGTAAAGCTGATAATTTAAAATTTTATGCTTGGGTGATGGATGATAGCACTGATGCTATAAATATGTCCCAACTTGCCATTTTTGTTAGAGGTATTGATGGCGAATATAATGTCACTGAAGAAATGGCTTCTTTAGTGCCATCAAAATACACAACTTAAATCAAGAGATTTATACAAAGCAGCAAAAAAAAAAATGTGTTATACTGATTTTTTTGCTTATTGTCAATGTATCTGATAGAGTTACCGATGGTGCCGTGGTGATGGTACATAAAAGAGAGGGACTTGTAAACGCAGTAGAAGGTGATGCAACTGCCACCCAAAACTCAGGTTCGGTATCGTATCATTACATATCACATTGAGAACACTTAG
Organism: Galagoides demidoff; assembly: GCA_963574575.1. Classification (NCBI taxonomy): domain Eukaryota; kingdom Metazoa; phylum Chordata; class Mammalia; order Primates; family Galagidae; genus Galagoides; species Galagoides demidoff. Next base: position 16,471 of record CAUYQV010088947.1, read on the forward strand.
CAGCAAAACCTTAAACATGGATATTATTATGGAAATTGTCAACAAGATTGTGAATTTCATAAGGGTCAGAGGATTGAATCACTGTCAATTCCAGGAATTCCTTAAAAGCATTGATGCTGGCTATGGTGGCATCATTTACTTTTTAGAAGTAAGATGGCTAGACTGAGGTTCAATGTGGGAAAGATTTCATGATTGGCAACATGTTATCAAGCTATTTATGGTCTCATAAACCAAATTTGTGCCAGAACTTGATGTTAAAAACGGGCTTACAGATTTAGTATTTTTTGGTGGATTTAAGCGCCCATTTAAATGAGTTAAACATGCCTCTTCAAGGTGAAGACCAACTTGTCAATACAATGTTTCAAACCATAACAATATTCCAAAGGCAGCTGAAATTATGGCATGCTCAAATGAAGGCAAACAATTTTATGTATTCCGACACATTGGCTAAGCACAGTCCTGTGAACAGTGAAAAATATGCCGTCTTTTCAATTTCATGTAAGAATTTGAAAACAGATTTGAATGTTTCTGGGAAAATAATCAATATTTTTGTACATTTGTAACTTCATTTTCAGTTGGCATCAATATGTTACCTGCCAATTTTCAAATGGAATGGCTTAGAGCTGCAATCTGACATTCAACTTAAAGAGAAAATCGATCTCCTGGACTTCTATAGGTCCTGATTCCCCAAAGACAAATATCTCTCACTTCACATCACACTTCATACATGTCATTGCTTTTTGGCAGCATATACATTTGTGAGCAGCTATTTTGAAGAATGAAGTACATTAAGAGTAAAATCAGCTAAGGCGCCAGCCACGTACACCTAAGGTGGCGGGTTCGAATCCCCAGCCCGGGCCTGCCAAACAACAATGATGGCTGCAACCAAAAAATGGCCGGGCGTTGTGGTGGGCGCCTGTGGTCCCAGCTACTTGGGAGG
>CAUYQV010088948.1:0-48154 GCA_963574575.1 Galagoides demidoff
ATGTGTTGATACAATGATTAACCAAATGACATGAAAGTTATGTTAACCAGCTTGATGAAGGTGTTTCAAATTGTATATGAAACAGCACAATGTACCCCATGTTTGCATCAATGTATACAGAAATCAATTAATAAAAAAAAGTCACATGTACCCTATAATGTATGCAACTATTATGCACTTATACTAATTAAAATTTAAGAAATGAAAAGTAACCATTAAGAAAAAGTCGTTGACTAGGTCTGCACTGGGATTCTTAGTCTACTCACAGCACAGACTGAACTCTGTGCCTGTTGTTTCACCATTGCAAACTAGATTGCTGCCTTATGGTAAGCCCCGAAGTTGTGAATCTTTCCAATACGTGAATAAAGTTGACTTTATTAATTAATCTTTAGTTAGTTAATCTTTAGTTAGTTAATCTTTAATTAGTTAATCTTTCCAATACGTGAATAAAGTTGACTTTATTTTCGCATTTGTTTGTGACTGAGTTCCTTTGCCTGTCTATATGAAGTTTAGAATCATTTTTCTATATACATGAAATTGGTTTCTGGGGTTTTGATCTTTGCTCCATAGAATCTACACATCTTACTGGGATGTCCTCTTCACAATATTGAGTTTTCTCCAATCTATGAATATGACATATTTCTTCATTATTAAGGTCTCGTATGATTTCTCTCCTCAGTGTTTTGCTGGCATTCATGTCCTAAATGTCTATAGTTTTGGTTCATAACCCAATTATTTGATTTTTGAGAAAAATAGTACGTTTAATTTCAAATTTCAGTATTTTATTTTTGGTATATAGGAATACTGTTGGTTTTCCGTAAATGTCTGTAAACTGAGATGTTAATGCCGGGTGCTATTCTATGTGGTGTTTCCTATAGACATTCACATACACACAGTTATGACTTTTGTTCACTTGTGGTCTTTTCTTTATAATCAATAAGTCACCTATCTTTTGTCTTGCCCTGTTGCAGAGGCTAAGACTTCTACTATTCTGTCAAATAAAGAATACCGTAGGTCAAGAAGTTTTCTGTTTCTCTTTCCTCATCTTAGTGGGAAATCCTTCTGGCTCTCATAATGAAATGTGATATTATTTACAGGTTTTTGTATATGCCATTTTTGTTTGGAACATGTCCTTTGATTTTTATATTTCTGAAAGTATTTTTAGGAGAAATCAATGTTGGATTTTTGGCGCATCCTCTGAGAAGATAAAGTTTCTTGTCATTATTCTGTCAATAAGAAAAATTATAAGGATTGATCTTGAATTTGAGCAGCCCTACTTTCCAGAGATGGACACTGTTTGCCAGCAGCTATCAGTTTTTTATATAGCTGATTTTGATTAATTAATATTTTGGATGACTGATTTTGGTGTCTATTCATGAACTCTATTAGTGAGTAACTTTGTACCTTGCCTTTTGGAAGAGCCTATTTCTTCTTGATTTGGGCATTTAAGTAAGTTGACTTAAAATGAGTTGGGAATGTTCTTTACTTTTTACTTTCTGAAAATATTAGAGTGACTTTAGTATCATTTATTTTTTAATTGTTTGATAGAATTTATTAGTGAAATTATCTGGGGATGGAGTTTTAACAGATATAATATTAATCACATGCTCTAATTATTCTTGATTGAATTTGGGTAATTTGTGTCTTTAAAAAACCCCTAATCCATTTTCATTAAATTATTAAATTTATGATTACAGAGTTGTTCTTAATATCCCCTTAATATCGCTTTGATATTTGTGGAGACAGAAATGATGTCTCCTCTTTCATTACTGATCTATAATTTTGTATCTTTTTTTTCTTTTTTTAACCTGGTTAGAAATTTGTCAATCTGATCGATTTTTTGAAGTACCAGCTTTGGTTTTATTTATCACCTTTCTTTTCTTCTAAATTCAATTTCATTGATTTATGGTCTAATCCTTATGATTTTCTTTTACTTCTACTTGCTTTTGGATTACTTTGTTTTATTTTAAATTACTTCCATTAGGTGAAAGTTTAGGTAACTGGTTTGAGTTATCATTTTCTAATATAAACATTTGATAATTATAAAATTATTTTTCCAACAATTTACTAAACTGTATCTCACAAATTTTGGTACAACTCATTTGTATATCATTTAGTATTAAATTTAGTTTTTTTTTATTAGCACTTGACCATCAATCTCAGTGTTATTTAAAAGTATATTATTTAATTGTAAAATATATTTTTTATTTTTCCAGATACTTTGTTTAATGCGTACTTTAACTCCACTATGATTTGAAAATGTATTAACTGTACTTAACTCCATTATGATTCAAAATTATATTATTTCTGCTATTTTAAGTTTATGAAGACTCGTTTCATGGCTCAGAATATGGTACATCTAGGCAAGGGAGTCAGGTGCACTTCAGATAATGACTGAGTTGGTGAAGGGTATATAAGGTCAGTTAGGTGAAGCTGGTTGTTCAGGTCATCAATACCTCTGCTATCTTTCTTATCCTCTCAATTTCTTTTTTTTTTTTTTTTTGGCCAGGGCTGGGTTTGAACCTGCCACCTCAGCATACGGGGCCGGCGCCCTACTCCTTTGAGCCACAGGCGCCACCCATCCTCTCAATTTCTGAGATTGGAGTTCTGAAGTGTGTGTATTAGTCAGTCTCTCACTCCTTTATATCAGCAATTACTTCATTCTATTTTTTTTAATAATTTTGGATTAACCTGAAGGTATATATGATTAATTTACATTGTTTGCATTTCTTAGGTAACATCTGAACTGTAGTTTTAAGTTCTGCACTCAGGAGATGTACCCCCTACATTGTCCCCATTAGGTGCGAGCTTACCAAGACCCCTCTCCTTGCTTCATTTTATTTCAAGCTGTTGTTATTTGCATTTGCATTTGGAATTTCTAAGAAGTTAACCCCTTTATCATTATGAAATCTTTCTCTTTATCATCAATAATGTTTTTCGAAGTCTACTTTTTCTAAATTAATATAGGTACTCTACTATTCTTTTGGTTAAATTTTATGATATTTATTTATTTTTCTTTTTAATTTTACTTTTAACATAACTATTAAAAGTATTTATATTTAAAATGGGGGCGGGCTAAGAGGGTTAAGAGAGCAGCATATACACAACGCTCCCTGGGGGAGGATTATAAATGGCCAAGTAGATGCTCACTTGTGGGTGGACCCTCTTGGAAAGAGCATTGCAAATCATCAAAGAACCCATAGGGGACACTCAGAGTGAACCCTCTGTCCACTCAGAGGACAGGGGATTCCATTCGTCAAGACTGGAAGGTACTTGAAGAAGACTCCAGCACATCGGAAAGAATAAAGAGGAGAATCTCTGGGCCTCATGCTCCCATCACCACTGCAGGTCTTCACACTGATCTGGCAACTGTTTGAAAAAGATACAGTAAAATCCACTGAGGAGCAGGCTTAGCAGGGCCTTCTGGCCTCCATTCAAGTGTTGCAGCAGCGGATGGCACTCTGAGCCAAGGTCTGGAGTGCCCCATCTACACAGCGATCAGCTTTGCCATAGCTCAACATTGCCCCAGGGCATGTCACAGAGGGAGCAAGGAGAGTGGACACTGTCCTCTGTTGTGAGTAAAGCCAGGGAAGTGGAGAGGAGCTCAGGGTGGTGACTCAGCAGGACCTGTGTGGTGACAGAACCCCAGCCGTCCAGAAGCCCAGCTGCCATGGCCTCTTACACTGCCAGTGGAACAAACCCCCCAGCACTGTGTACCTCACACTGAGGCCCAGGCCTTGACCCTTGGATGCAGAGTGGAGGTCCACATCTCTGTAGAAACATGCACCAACAAGCAAGCCATGCCTTGTTTTCTTGCCTGCCCATGGGAGGAGCACCACATGGGAGTCCACACACACACACACACCCCTGAGCTGTGGGTGGTGGGCAACACAGCTGCACACCCACACTCCCTGAAATAGTTCATGTGCCCCCGGTTGTATGTGTCAGCTAGCAAGTCACACCCCCATAGCAACACAGGACCCCATCCTATCCTCCAGCTCACTACTACAGACCTGCTAGTCACAAGCCACCCCTGCCACATACTGTCATTTCACTTCCTCAACAGGGATGGAGAAAATGCCCACAACCATAACACCTGCAGCCATTGTCCAGGTGGCCTCACCTGCAGCAACCATCTAAAAGATTCCCAAATAACCACTGCCATCATGTCAGGAAGTCCCAGGCAGAGCCATCTCCTGCAGCACCTGCCTCAGTTGAGAGGGACTCACACAGCCTCCTGCTGGAGCTTCCAACAGTGACCTTGGAGCAACCCACTCCAGTACACTGAGATCTCTCAGCACGGGCCCAGGACCTACAACATCCTCAATGCTGGCCAATATCCTGCAACACACCAGGGCACCTGTAAGTTCCTACAACTCACCTTGCATCTGAATAAAGGCACCTGACAATATCCTGTTACCTTCCTAGGTTATATCACCTGCATCTATGGAGAGACATTTGTGCATCCACCATCTTCCAAAAGTGGCCTGGGGACAAGTACAGCAATCAGAACAAACATCCCCCAGTATCAGGTTGAGCTGTGACAGCTACAGAGAATCTTGATGATGTAGTCAAACACCTGTGTTACAGGCTCCATATACATCATCCCCTGCATCTGGGTCCATCCTCTGGAAAAGGAGTATCCAGGGACATCTCTTCCTTCTCACTAAGCAGGAGAATTCCCAGCAAAGAACAAGTAGGTAAGCTGAAACCCATCAGCTCTGATCTGGGAGAAGATGTTACAGATGAAAACAAAACAAAACAAAACATGCAAAACAATTCTTACAACTTGAAAAAAAATAACTTACCCAAAGATCACAATAGGTACACAGCAATGGACCCAAACCAAAGGAAATTGTTGAAATGTCAGAAATTGAATTAAAAATAGGGATGGCAAACAAGATGAACGGAATTGAAGAGAAAGTTGAAAACCAACACAATAAAGAAAAAAACTCAGGACATGAATGAAAAAATTTTTAAAAATTGCTAAAGAGTCAATATTAGAAAAAATATAACAGAAGACTTTCATTTAGAGAATTATAAATACAGTAGAAACCTTCAACAACAAGTTAGACCAAACAGAAGAAAAAATTTCAGAGTTGGAAGACAAGACTTTTGAACTAACTCAACCAAAGATTCAGAAAAAATAATTAACAGCCACTCAGAGAAATATTGAAACTATGTGAAATAAGCCAATAGATGAATTATAGATATCCTGGAGGGAGATGAAGAAAAAAAAATCATGGAAAACCTATTTGAGGGAGTTATTGAGGAAAACTTCCCTGCTGTCACCAGAGATTTGCATATCCAGACACTAGATGTCCACTGGGCGCCAAGAATATGCAAAGCAAATGGCACATCTCCAAGGCACAGAGTCATCAATCTGGAAAAGTCAAAATGAAGGAGAAAATTCTACAAGGCAAAAGATGAAAGAAACAACTAACCTACAAAAGAAAACTCAGCAGGCTACAGTAGACCTAGCAGAGACCTTAAACAAGTCAGAAGGGGTTGGGGTACCATCTTTAATCTTCATAAGCAGAAAATCTTCCAGCCAATTATTTTGTATCCTATCAAACTAAGTTTGATAAATGAAGGATAAATAAACACTTTTCCAGATGAGCAAACACAAAGGGAATTTGTCACTACTAGACAAGCCCTACTGGAAATGCTCAAAAGTGTGTCATACATGTAGCAACAGACACCATCACTGCAAAAACACCACAACGTGACAGCTCCCTGTGATCACAAAACAGTAGCACAAAAGGAAAATAGAACGGCGTGTCACTTCACCTGAGGAACCGAACAGCATCCCACACATCAATACTGACGCTGAGCATGAATGGTCTTAATACCCCACTTTAAAGACACTAACCAGCTGAAAGGATTAAAAAAAAAAAGCCAAGTATTTTTGTCTCTAAGAAATACAGCTGAACTACAAGGACTCACACAGATGTGAAGGTAAGGGATTGAAGGAAATATTCCACGCAAAGGAAAACCAAAAGTGAGCAGGTGCAGCCCCGTCAGTGAGCCCCTGATTTCAGTTTGTGACTTAGGATGTTTACAACTCCTCTACCTGTAAAGTACAGTGTGAATGTGGAGCTTGAAGGAGGGCTGATGACTTTCAATTCTCTCTGGAAGGAAACACATGTCCCCCATCTTCTCTGAGCAGCCATGAGGCTTCTCTGCTGCAGAGGACTGGGCCGGTGGATACAGACATTCATAGAATAGCAGAACATTTTTGTGCCTTTTGTCATGAAGCCGTTTTTTCATGTGCTATAAATGAAAGCCTGGCTAGGTTTCCCGTAATCAAGCTCAATAAGACTAATTAGTAGTGAGAGATTTCCCCCATATTCTGCCAATTTTTTTTTTTTTGCTAGTCTCTCTTTTTCAGGTTGCTGAGAATTCTCATTTTTCTATATATCCATGCATAAAGCAATTTGAGACTTTATACTGCTAGATGCCTAGTTATGGGTCATTTTGATCCAGATATATCCAGAGATACTTTTTAAAGCTTCATCATGATTGAACCCCATCTATTCCCTTTGACAGAAAAATCGCCTTGATTTTCTTTTGTGAGGTTATGCAGGGACGCTAAGCTATAAATCCTTCATCCTCTTCTTCTTCTTTCATAAGCTATCTCTACTTCTCAGTAAAACTTTGATATCAAAGCTTTTGAAGTGTATTTCCAAAAGTCTTATTACCAGACTGCATAAAAAAAAAGATATGAGAAGAATGGAGTCACACTAATCACAAGATTTTTAATAGCTTATAAAATTTAAAACAATTTCATTTTGCCTTAATATATTCTGTTGCATTATAAATTTAAGAGCACAAATTGAAAATGAAAATTACCGTGATTTAAAAAAAAAATAGGTAATGGAGAAGAGAGAAATTGCTGTTTTTCGTAATTGTCATATTAATTTCTATCTTCTCTCCTAGGCTTTAATTTTCATTACTGGGTAATGGTTCTTTCCTCATCAGTGAGTAGTTCATGCCAACAGGTGCTCAGTAAGTATCTGATGCACCTGTAAATTAGTGCAGTGCTCTAAATGTAAATGCTCAAACATATGTAAGGCAGCCATCTAGTCAATATTTCAAAAATAGGTATCCATTTTAAATATGAACATTTATAAATTAAGGTTAAAATGTGATCATCTTTTCCCTTTGTTACTTAAAACTTGCTGTAAAACAGGATGAAAAAGCCCCCAGTCAGTTACTTACCTGTGTGACTCCAAGCAGGTGCCTTAAGTTCTCCAATACAAATTCTGTATCACCAAAATACTGATAAAATACCTACATTGATTTTCTCACGTTCCTACCCCACGATTGAATATTGTACTACACAAAACAAGTTTGCCTTAAAGAGTGACATCCCAATGCATATGATTATCATAAGGAATATTCCCAGCCAATTTAGAGAACGACTCAGGGTGCATACTTAACCCATTAGTCAGACGGGTAAGGGAAGAAATGTATTTGACTATTTGATTGTACTTAAGTCCTTACAGTGTCTTCCCAAATGACGCCCTTGGTCTCAGTCTTTCCCCTGTCATTCCACCCTGGAACAATGCCAGGTAGAGCTATGTGATCATTTGTTATGTTCTCTTATTGCCTATGAAAAAAATTAAATACTTTAGCATGCCAAGTGAGAAACTTCATAAGCTTTCTTCATACAACTTCATAAAATCTGTCTTACCTCCTCTCCTCTCTTCTGGATTGTCTATGTATTTGGGGCTTTGTTGTTGCTGAGCAGTTTATTTTTACACCTGGGCATTTCAGTTTCCACTATGCCCCGTTGCCTTTACTCACGGCTTTCAATATTGCTGAAGTGCCTAACGTTTTCCTCTATCAAAATTTAACATCCACGTTCAGAATAAAATATTACCCTGAGAATCATTCCACACTTGCCAAAGTCACATTCAAATGGTATCTCTGGATAGTCCTCTCATCATTGGGTTTGGACATTTATACAGCCACTAAAATTTGCCTCCTCTTGTTTCTACTTGCGTGGCTGTTTGGTATTTATTACTAGATGGTGAGCCTTTTGACAGCAGAAACAACTGCTCTCAAATTTGACATACGTGCAGAACAGTTTTCTTGCAAATAACCTGAGTACGAATCATGAATACTCATAGTGATACGATATTTAAGTGGGTAATTTAAGTTTTCTCTGTAACAGCTTATACATTTATAAAGTTCAGTTTATAATGCCCAGGGCAAAGTCTTGTTAGAAAATTAAATTGCATTATTTATTATTATTATTATTATTTGGAGACAGTCTCACTTTGTTGCCCTTTTGGGCTCAAGTGATTCTCTTGCTTCAACCTCCCAAGTACCTAGGACTACAGGTGCTTGCCACAATGCCCAGCTATTTTTGGAGATGAGGTATTGTTCTTACTGAGGCTGTTCTCAAACCTGTGAGCTCAGGCGATCCACCTACCTCGGCCTCCCAGAGTGCTAGGATTACAGATGTGAGATACCACACCCGGCCTATTTATTTTATTATCATTGTTACTATTGCTTTTTTGAACTTGTAGGTGTTTGTATTCATCCCTTGCTATCACTGTACTAAATTCATCACTCTGCTCAGATACACCATAAATGTTTACTGGAAAACATTAGAAATTTGACTAGCTGTTATGTTTTATGATATGATATTTTGAAAGATGTGGACTCACTGATCTAGTAAGCTCATCGGGATGGACTATGCTTCTCAGATGTCTGAAGTTAGGTACTGATGTTACATTTCAGTTAGGAATTAGGCTGCCAATAAGATATTTAAAGCTCAATATGAAATTTCACTTTTAGGTGGTAACCACGTTAAATGCTACATGGAAGTAAAAGTAAGACTCTAATTACTGTCCAATCCTTGTAATTATTTGGTGACACTTTCGCTATTGTATTCTCATCAGGCGAGTCCTTCGACTTTGGAAGTCTTCAGCACACTGAATGAACAGGCCAGTTATTGATTATACCTTCATATTTATGAAATGTAGCATTTCACATGCAATCCAGAGCCTTATTATTTTGAAGCATAAAGTGACAGAATGGCTCTCACTGGGCTGTTAAAAGTGAAGACCACGGAAAGATGTATTGAATTATTTGACATTAGAATAATCACAAGTTTTATTGGTAGCACTTACTCGTCATTTTCGAATTTTTAAAATATGGTAACCAGGCATTGTGAAGAGCCATAATGGAAAGTCTCTAATCAAAAAGAAAACCTCAAAAGAAAATGCTCTTGGGAGTGATGATGTCTGATTTTAGGCCTTGCTCTGCTGCTATGTGTGACTTAGAACGTGGCTCCACTGTCTCCATGAGCAAGATAAAGACAGTTGACTTGTTACTCCAGTGACAATAACCACCAAATAAAAAAATTTGCGATATGGAAACACTGATGATATCAATTGCCCATCTCTCTATCTGTCTCCATCCTAGCTGTCTGTATGTATTTATCACGAGTCCTGATATATACAATTGTGTATATATAGAGACGTGGGTAGAGATACGTTTGCATTTATGTCTCTGAATAGATGTGATCTAGCTTAAATGTGTTAATAGACATAGAGTATCTCTTTATCTTATAATTTTATTTTAGTACATGATACGCCCTTATTTTCCAATTAAATTATTTTCAGAGTGATAATAAAGTTCACAAGAGGTAACATCTCCAAAAATGCTTACTGTTTTATCTGAAAAATGTGCTTGAATTTTGCTAAACAAAACTTACCTAATAATTTAAAAACACAAAGTAAACCATCTGTCTTAACTGAATTCCAAGGATATGAGAATCCTCACTAATTTATGATACATTAAATAGAAAAAGACTGTCATAATATAGGTAGCTGGTTTTCATGATTCAAAATGTACGTTAGTCATTAGTTTTTGAGATGTCTTTTTCTTCACGTAGTCTTAGAAAGAGAATAATAAGTACATTCCTCTGTCTACCCTCATATGATACATGAACAGAGCACTTTGTGAGCAAAATTGATATAGCACAGAACCCATGAGAATGTGAATCTCAGAGAGTGCCAGTTTCTGTGAGATGTTTACAGAAATCACCTATACGGAGACAAGTTTATGAACCCATAATTTATGAAGTGACACTTTAGCATGATGGTCTCTATACGTTAATAGCACAGCACAAAATCATATCTCAGTCGTGAATGTAGTGTGGCCCTTTGCTTTTTATCTACAGGATACAAAAGAGTTTTCAACATTCTTGTCCACATCAAACTTTGTAACTTCATTTAGAGATAAAACTGAAGAAAACATAATTTATTAGTTACATAGGCACTAATATAAGATGTCTGAAGTCTATGTGTTCAATTGGTGTCACAGACTGAGATGGATGTTGGGAGGACCGAGGCTGTTGTACAGACCTCTGATATGGGAGGCTGGAGTGGTCTAGCAAGTCTCCCAAATAACGACAAGTCTACTGGCCCCAGCTTCATAGTCTGACCAGCCCGGGGCTAAGTGGTGGGTAATCTACTTTATATGTTAAAGAGAGTGCAGAAGAAGAAAAGTCAAAGTCCTAGAGAGTTTTCAAAGAACGAAGGGTGTCCCCTTGAGAAAAGACCTTATAATGTCATATAAATATAACTGGTATTTATTTATTTGTGTAGTTAATTTATTTATTTATTTATTTTGAACAGAGTCTCACTCTGTCACCCTGGGTAGAGTGCTGTGGTACAATCATAGCTCATGGCAACCTCAAACTCTAAGGCTCAAAGGATCCCCCTACCTCAGCCTCCCAAGTAGCTGGGGTCTTCAGGCACATCCCACAATACCCAGCTAGTTTTTCTGTTTTTAGCAGAGACCAGGATTGGCTATTGCTCGGGCTGGTCTTGAAATTTTGAGCTCAAGTGATCCATCTCAGCCTCCCAAAGTGCTAGGTTTACAGGTGTGAGCCATCACACTGGTTCTCAGAGATTATTTCTTAAGTAGGTCTTTGGCAATTTATCAGAGCAAAGATGTATGGAGGAAAGACATCTTTCAGGGACTATGGGACAGGGGGTCCAGAGAGACACTAGTATCGAGAGACCCAGTACAGACTCATTACTGTTCTCCTCCTACAGTGGGATTATACAGACGTACTGTGGTGAGCACTTGTTCCTGGTTAAAGACCATTTTGCAGAGATCTCTCGAGCTTACAGATCTAACCTGTGGCTATTTCACATAATTGCTGAGTATATAATTGAGATGGATATAGCTAGCAATTAGCAGAACACTGATGTTAAGTCCCCCAACTTATTTGGTAAGATCCATTATGGGGAGAAAGGCACAATAAAAGTCCTTGAAAGTTCCCTCCTCACTGAATTAACACAACTGAAGCAGTATTATTATATCCCAGGTACAGTAACACAAATCGGGACACTCACAGGAACATCAGGAACGCAACCCTGGTCCTACTCCTTGTATCTTTATTATATCACAATTACATCTTCAAAGCAAGATGAATCATTACAGACGATGGTGAAATAGCTCGTACTTCAAAAGACGTAGCCCCGGTTTGCACTGCCTCATTTGGTATCGTATCTTTTCTAGAACTTGTTATCACAGCCCCTGATACTGAACATTCAGTGCTAATCTGTTGAATCCTCTTCTCAGTCTCATCAAGAAGGGACATCAGAGTGCAGTAGTCAATTTTAATCTCACCCCTGGGCAGTGTTAACTCTCCTAGTCTCTGTCACTCTGGAGTTCAGATAAATCTGTCCTGACATTTGACTTGACTGAATATTGACTGATACGCTGTTTTGATGACGCCATGTTAGTCTGCAAGCGGGAAGTATTCCAGATGGTCTGGTAAGACACAAGCAGACCCAGAGATATAATCCAGAGGTGTTTCATCTTTGGGAAATATTAGGGATATAGTGGTCTTGTGCATGCTAAGACATCTCATTTGGGGAAAAAAAAAAAAAAAGAAGAATACAATTCATTTCAAAACTTCCTCCATGAAAAAATGTCACAATGTTTGGTCAGCTCCTTTTGAATTTTAGAGAAAATATGTACAGCACTTGGGTGTATTTTTTGGATTTATATTCCAGGTGACTCAGAAGTCTTCCGCTTTTGAGTGGGTTCTACGCAGGTGTAGCCTGTAGTCTAAGGAATCTCTATGGAGTATCAATTTGCCTTTCACTTCACCATCCAGCTGGCAATAGTCATGTCTCTCTCAAGGTCTCTAGGTTCTAGAGCAAGGTAAAGTCATTCTGGGTTGAATACAGCCTTTTCAAAACCATAGTTTATATATCTCTTAATCATAAATAATGTTTCAAGAAAGAGAAGTCCAACAGTACCCGTGTTACTGATAACTCAGTGTTCTGTTCCTGTTGTCCCTTGGTCTGGCTGAACAAAGTATCACAAGAGCACAACCACGGCCCCACACATTGGAAGGTTTCATCTTTCTTTCTTTCTTTCTTTTCTTTTCTCTTTTTTTGCTGTTTTTGGCTGGGACTGGGTTTGAACCCACCACCTCCGGCATATGGGGCCGACACCCTAGTCCTTTGAGCCGCAGGCACCGCACAGATTTCATCTTTCTTAAAGATCTCTATAATAATTATTATTTGTTCACTTATGCTTTCGAAGGATCTTATCCCAGTATATTAGATTGATAATTATTTCTTTCAAACATATGCTGCATCATTTTCTATACTGATCTTTTTTATAATGATGATCTAAGAACTCCAAGAACATATATATGTGATAGATTCCAAACAGTAGATTCAGTGTTAAAGGTCGTATTTTTAATAAATAGTCCCAATATTACTTACAACAAAGCAATTGTGTTTTAATAATAATCTTGGTGTTAGAGTTACGTTATCTTCATTAATAACGAATGCTGCAATGTATATGACAGCATGTGAATGGTACGATTTCCGATTAATATTAGATCATGTCATCCTAGATTTAACACTGCAACTACACCGATAAGAACATCATCATATGTCTATCCAAAAATATCATAGTAGGGATTCTAAAATAATAAAAAAACTTGATCGAATATGATACACTTTTTCGGTAACAGTCAAAGAGAAATAAGGCACTTGGTTTATTTAGAGAAGGGATAGGGAAGAGGCAGAGGGAATTGATTTCCAAGGCAGAATAGAAGTAAATGCTTTGGTTCTTTTTCCAATTTTTTATACTTACTAACTTTCTCACAGGTCAGACACTTCATTGTTTTATATTTTTATAAAACATTGTTATTTAATGAGAAAATATACACAACAGTGCTTTTGTTTTTGTTGTTGAATTATAATAATATTAAAGTTGCATTTTAAAGTATTTGTTTTATGATAACCCAATAATGTATATATGTAATCTACATATATACGCATATGTAGACATGTGTATGTTTCAAATATTTGCCACATGGGCATAAATTTATCCTAGTTAAAAATTACTCACATAATTTTGTTTTTTATTTTTGAAGTAGATTTGTAAACTAGTATACTATATAAATTTAAGAGCATGTTACAAAATGCTGCCCCAATTTGGGTTATATCTTCAATTGTTCTTCTATAAAGTAAATCAACCATAATTCCTACAGAATGCAATCATAAAAGTTGAAAACCAATTTACAACACACCGGGACATTTATTTGATTCGCTTGGTGTTGGGAGTGTGATTATACATAGATGAGAAAATGAAGGGAAGGGTGATTATTTTCAAATATTATAGTATTGAAATGATTACTTAAATATGGGTTAATTTTTGTAACCTTTATATGTTAAAAAGAAGTTAAAAAGAAAACTAATTTTTTAGTATTTTTACTTTTTAATTTAAATTTTAGATTTGTATGAGGGTGCAAATGATTAGGTTACATTATTTGCATTTGTTAGGTAATGTCCAAGTGGTGGCTGAGCCCCCACCAGCAGGTGTGCCATAACCCCCCACACTGTGCCCATTAGAGCACATCAACCCCCCCTCCCCCTCCCTCCCTGGCACTTGACTTTAATTGAGTTTTTCCCTGGGTGGGATGTAGTTGTCCATCTACTGGTTTCATGTTAGTATTGATAACATTGGATACTTGCTTTTCCATTCTTGTGATACTTTACTGAGGAAAAGGTTCTTCAGCTCCATGGCGGTTAATACAAAAGATGTAAAGTGTTTCATATTAAATGAAACACCAGCAAAATGCAAAACTAATGAAATTTGTGTAACTCATTTGTGTAACTCATTATGAATGGTTACTTCAGATTCTGTTGTACTTCTTCCTTCTGTGTTTATGTAAATAATATCATGAAATTATAAAGAGGCAGGATTTTGCTAATAAAATAGCCAAAGCTTTAGAGTGCTTTTACAAATTGAAGGTTCCTGGCGACCCTGCAACAGGTGGGTCCCTGGTACCATTATGCTAAACTTATATATTTTTTGGTTCTATAAATGTAATGACAAAGCCTGAGTGATAGAACGTCTATTTACAGTATCTTTTCTAAATATTTTTAGCCTACTGTTGAGACTTCTCAAAACAATTTTTTTTTCCAAAAATATTACTGTTTATTGAAAATCCACTTGGTCACCCAAGGGCTCTCAGGAAGACCTTCAGGAGGATTAATGCTGCTGTAGTGTCTGCTGACTCCGGCATCTGCCACATATGGGTCAGGGGTAATTTTGTCTCTCAAGTCTTATCATTTAAGAAATGCATTTGTGAAGGATGTACCTGCCCAGAATGATTTCTCTGATGGATCTGGGCAAAGTAAATTGAAGTATTTCTGGAAAGGGTTCGTAATTCCAGATACCATTAAGAACATTCATGATTATGAGAGGGAGGTCAAAATATTCACATTAACAGCAGCGTGGAGGAAATCGATTTCAATCTTCATGGGAAGTTTTCAAGAGATCATTGGAGGAGGCGAGTGTGTATCTGCTGGAAATAACAAGCAGAGCAGAATTGGAAAGAGAGCCTGAAGATGGGACGGAATGCTGTTTCCCGAGTACAGTCCTCTCCTGGTGCCGATGCTGTGAGTATTATTGATACGACAAAACGTTTGGAACAGGATATCAACTTAGTTGGTAAAGCAGCAGCAGAGGGCCAACTCTAATCTTGAAAGAAGTTTCACTGGGGTAAAATGCTGTCAGACGGCATCGCAGACCACAGAGAGAGCTGCCGTGAAGGGAGAAGCCAGTCCATACGGTAAACTTCACCGCTGTCTTATTCTAAGAAATTTCCGTGGTCACCTCAAACTTCAGCAACCACCACCCTGAACAGCCAGTGGCCATCAACATATAGGCAAGAACCCCCCTCATAAGCAAAAATGATTTATGACTCAATGAAGCCCTAGATGATCATTAGCATTTTTTGGCAATAATTATCTTTTAATTTAGGTATGTGCATTGTGCTTTTAGACATAATGCCATTGCATACTTAATAGACTACCAGATAAACATAACTTTCATATAATCTGGGAAGCCAAAAGTTTTGTGACAGCTTTCTTGAAATATGAGCTTTATTGCAATCATCCGGAATCACACCCACAATATCTCTGTACTATGCTTGTATTTGATGATACTACTCCTTTAATCAATATCTGTAGAGCAAAGCAAGGGCTGAATAAGTCTTGGTTTTCTAGCTTATATTCAAAGTTACCTTTACAGAAACATTTATAGTAGAAACTTCAGAAAAGCTTGCTTTATTTAAGTGTCCATTAATTCGATTCTATAAACCATATGGCAATGTATCGTCTGTTTGTTTATAATAAATACAATAGAGCCTCAATTGTCTCTTAAAATTACCACTCTTTTGCTCTTGAAGTTGAAAAAAATAAAGACAATATGCCAAATACCATTACCTTGACTGGAATTGAAAATACTGGCAAACACTCAGCTTTCATTTTCTGAGATATCACTCAAGCTTTATCCTTTTCCATATGAAGAAATAGAGCAAGATTGTTATGGAATTGTTTCAGATGGAGGACAGAAAAGGCTTTGTTCACAAGACCCAGACCACAGGGGGCTGGGGGCTGCTGTCTTCAGGCACTTCAGTTAACAATCCTGACGATATATAAGGCATCGATTCCCTGTTCAAGGTGTTTACACGTAGCTTCTGGGAAATTTTGATATTGCCAGACCATACGTAGAGATACAGACCTCCAATGTATACCAGAGAGGAAGTCCCCAGGTTACAAATGAGGCAGGTTCGTTCTTAAGTTGAATTTGTATGGAAGTGAGAACATTTACCCATCACCTGTAATAACCTCCATTCTTAAGTGCAAGTCATACATCCATCAGATGCTTGTAACTCAGGGACTTAGTGTAATGGTCTCTGTTTATAAGTGTGAGTTGTATGTAAACCAAATGTTCATAACTGCATGCTCTTATCTACAAATATATATCCATTTACATTTATTTATTTGCACATAGTTACATGTTATCTGAGTTCTTTAAAAATCTCACATTTTCTCGGTAAAGAAATAACCCGTAATAACAGAATACAAGGCTTATGTGTGTTTAAAGTCTGTTCAGGTGTGTGATACATAGTTTTCATATTCCAGCGTATATCTAATGAAACATAATGCTTTTTTACGTATACATTCAGTATTCTTTTTAATATGACCTTTCTTGTATTCATTCTTTTCTTAATTCTAGAATATATTAACAGGGTAGAAACACTCTATTTCAAGTGCTAATTTAGTTTCAGAATGTCAGGCTGCACCTGGCAGAATGATTTAGTCATATATCTAGAGAAAGGTTTTATACAGCATATCTGGGGTTTTGACGTTTAGTCCCACATTATTTTTAAGTAGATTTTCTCAGCATGAAGTCATCCTGTTTTACAAAAGTAAAAAAGGGAATCATCTCATAAAGTAGATAGCATAGTAGTAATATTTTCTTTATTTCAAATATTGCATAGAACTTTATATCTAATTTTAAGATGAAACATCTACACCATTCGTTCTGATGTAAATTATTTAGGTGTTAATGGCTATCAGCTTTACGTATTTGACATGCCTCTTCTCTCACCTCATCACTGGTTTCTCAGTGTGCACATTATGTATATTTATTAACATTAAACATGGTCAGTTACTTGCATTATAATTGAGTATATTGCACTGTCTTTCATTCATCATTTACATGACTTATAATTTATTTTCTATTAATATATATTTTACTAATCCGTCTTTGCACTTATGCTAAATACCAAGAAATGTATAATTGTTGGATGTCTAGTGGACCCATCCAGGTAACGGTGGTCAGCAAGGGAGACGGGGCTGGAGAAATCACGAGACTTCACATCAAAGCACAGCAGATAGCCTGGAGGCCTGGAAGGGTGTGCACTGTGTCATGTGCCAAGTGGCAGCTGGAAAACAATGCAGCCACCTGCCCAGCTTCTCAGGAGTCTGGGTACATCGTGGAGTGTACATGCAGGAATGCCCAGCAGTCCGTGGCTAGTAGTCAAAGTTAAGGCAGATTTCAGCCCCAGGAAGGTTGGGTGAAGGTGAACAGGGACACAGGATAACGGAACATGTGAGGCAACCAGATACGTATACAGGGAGAGGAGAAAAGCAGGAACTGAGTTGGAGCAATCTTAACTTTCCAAACTCAGCCCGCCTGAGCTGCTGGGTCCCCATGCAGAGATGGTCACGTAGGCATTCCCCTGACTGGGCACCTTCCCCCGAGTTGGAAGGCCCAAGAGGAATTCAGTCTCTCTCCCTCACCCATGGTAAACCTTTCTAGGACTTTAGTATATTTTCATATTCAACTTTGAAACATTTTAATGAAAATATTTATGGTATTTGTTAGATAAAAATGAATCATTTTATAGAAAAAAATAATAGCATTTTCTTGATATTATTGTCTTTGACTCCCTAGGCCTGGTAAGTTGATAGTTTTTAAACATTTCCCTACTGTACAGCCGTGAGCACTTACCATAAATATTTGCCAGGTCTTCATTTTCCTGTGGCAGCTGGTTCTGCCATTGGCTGTTTAAATTTCTATATCCCACTTCGATTCTAATAAAGAAGATGTATTTCATAGATTTTTATGAAGTAATATTTGAAAAGCTCAGCATTCATAATTTTAAATCTTTTTTTCTAATTATTCTGATCTAATAAGCTTGTATTTGTAAAAACAAGCACAGCTCTTAATGGTAATAAAGATGAATGTTGTTCACTGAAGTATTGAGTGAGAATATAAATATCTGACCAAAGTGGTATATTATATGTGAAGAAAACTTTTTTTTTAGCTTTCTGAAGAATGTCTGTGCCACTTTCTATATTGGCTGTACTAACTTTCATTACCACCAATGGTGCACGAGAATTTCCCTTACTCTCCATTTTCAGCATTTGTTATTTTTTGTCTTTTTGATAATAGCCATTTTAACTACTACAGGATCCAGAAATCTCGCTACTGGCTACAAAGTCAAAAGAATTAGTATATCAAAGAGACACTAGCGCTTCCATATTTATTGCAACACTACCCACAGGAACCAGATGTTACATCAAGAGATGAACGGATTTTAAAGGGATCTATGTACACAATGAAATATGACTCATCTATAAAGAAGAATTAAACCTGTCATTTGCAGCAACATGGAAGGAACCCGAAACCATTTTGTTAAGTGAAATGATCCAGGCACAAAAAGCCAAATATTGGATGTTCTTATTCGTGTGTGAGAGCTAAAACAATTTAGCTCAGGGAGAAAGTCTGAAATCTCATTTAGTGAACAGAATGGAGGCGACCGAGGCTGGGAAGGGTGATCCAGAGGAGGAGCTGGAGAAGGTTGTTAGGAGTAAGTTCCAGCATTTGGTGGTCCCGTGCGACTCCTGTGGATAAAAGCAATGTTCTGTATGTTTCAAAATAGTGAGAGCAGAAGATTTAAAATGTTTCACATGCAAAGAAAAGCATGTTCTGTATGTTTCAAAATAGTGAGAGGAGAAAATTTAAAATGTTTCACACACAAAGAAAGGAGCAGTATTTAAGGAAATGAGTTGTAGTGTATACCAGTTACACACAGTATGCCTGTGTCAAAATATCACATGTGCCCCATATTCTGTGCCTATAAAATTGAAAATAAAAAAAATGAAAGTGGCCTTTGGGCTAGGACTTTACATATAGCTTCTCATTTTTATATTACTAAGTGTAAAATATATAATTCTAGGAGATGTATCTCTGTCTTTAGAACAATTCAACCTTGATATTCACCGAATCTATTTTAGCCATATTTAAGTTTCTCTGGAATCAAAATTTTTCTTTGGCTTTGCATACAGTGAGCCAATCTGTACTGTACTTCAAGTGTCATCCATCCATTTATTTATTTATTAAACAACTGATAGGTAGTTGATACGTGAAACACTCCGCTCCAGTCAGAGGACGATGTAAAGATGAATCAGAGGCAGGATCCTGCCCTCAAGCAAGAAATATGTTTTCGTGAAAAGGATTTGTTACCTCTATGTTAAAAATCATAAAACTAGATATGATAGGTACCAACAAGGTACCAATGACCTATCTTGAAATAATTTGCCATGTAAATAAATTTAAATAGAAAAATATGATTTAATAATTTCTGGAGATAACAAAAGTGATTTTAGAAAAATTTTTCTTTTTTTATTAACTAAAATATACATATTATATGTTTGTATATATATATCTTAAATATATATAGTATTTTATATATTTAAAAATAATAAATATATATTACATATACACATTCTATGTATATTTTAATATATATTTATTTATAGGGACACACACCCCAATATGGAGGAATACTTTATTAACACGAAATGCATAAATGCTTCCTAAATCTAAAAGCAGTTTTATGGTAAATGGGAAATACAACCGAGAAGCACTTTTACTACCCTAAGGAAGACCATTATCCTCACTGTTTATAATTAACTCCAAGGTGCTATCCGATTTAATTGGACAAAAAAAGAAATATCAAGAAAAACTTAAAAAACCAAAATGTATTCCACAATAAAGACCCACCCTAAACAGATACAAAATGAGGAGAAATAAATTTCAACTTTATTTTATGGGGAAAAAATCATCTTCTTTAATAATATAAAGTTAATTTATAAAATAATAAGAATACTGTAGCAAACTATGTAACAGAATATGTACCACCCCATGTAATAGGATATGTAGTAGCTGATGTAACAACATATGTAGCGATCTATGTAACAACCTATGCAGGAGAGGTGTAAGAACTGGGACAAGCAGACTTGCAGAGACAAAGTGGCATTTTTTTTTTTGAAACATACAAGCAATCACTAGACATTAAGGAACAGACATTGGCAGTCGAAAATTGATCAGCGATGGAACTCCAGTGGTGGGGGATGTGGGGGGGGGGAGGAACTTGTTCTCAATAAACAGCAGCCACAGAGGTTGTTTGGGGCAACCCCCACGTGCCTGGGGAGGCTCACCTCCTGCAAGCTTTGTGCTTACAATCCATTGTCCAACCTGCTTCCTCGGTGACAGGCCCCAACAGAGCAAGAAAAAGAGCAGAACGCAGTTAGGGAAATAAATAACTTTTAAATACATTAAAATTTTCGGTGGTGCCTGTGGCTCAAAGGAGTAGGGCGCCAGCCCCATATGCCGGAGGTGGTGGGTTCAAACCCAGCCCCAGCCAAAAAAAAAAAAAAAACTGCAACAAAAGAACTACAAAAAATTAAACTAAAATGAAATACCTTGTTTTCCCAATTGTCAAAAAAATCAGGGAGTTTGCTATCAAACAGTTTATTACAAGGTAGAAGCACAAGCACTTTGATATTTTTGATAGGTATGAAAATATGCACAATCTCTATGTATAGCAGTTTAATCAATATATAACATTGGAATATAACTTAACCTAACAATTCCAATTTTAATAATTTTTCTTATAGTTGTTCGCATAGATATGATTTCAGGGTTACTCGCAAACTCCCCCTATAGTATATGGTTTATAATAGCAAAGGGGTGAATGTATTGTGTTTGCCAACAATAGCAGGCTGGTTCAATGAAGGATAATACGTATTTACGGTAGAATTCGGTATAGCTCTATAAAAGTGATAGTGCTGTACATTTAGACACGGAGACTATGTAAGGTTTATTTTTGAGTGAAAGGATCAAAGAGTAAAATACTTATATGTTTGCTACCCTGGGGACAGGTGAATGGGCAGAGAGAGAGAGACAGAGAGGAAAGAAGGACAATCTAGACTGCAGGTCTGTGCTTTAACTTCCTGTTGTTTCCAGTGACAGGAAACTTCCTTTCCAAAGTCTTGGCTTGTTTGAATTTTTTACATTCACATGAATGTTTTACATTATTAGTAATTTTAAAATGCTATCAAATATAGTATGCTCATACACAAGCAGGAGGGCATTTGCTTAGAAGAAAGAACGGGCCTAGAAGCATAGATGTGAGACTCTTCTAAGCCTGAATTTGGGAAGTCATTTCAGACACGTGAATAAATGAGAGAGAAGCTTCAGCCTCTGGTTTTTCTCTGCGGAGTCAACCTCGGAGTGGCAATGGCTGGTCTGTGCAGGGTCAGGTGCGTGCGGGGCGGTGCACAGCCACGCACTGGTGACATGTGCCCTCCAGCCAGCTTCCACCTGCAGGATAGTCTCAGGGCCACAGATTACCAGCTAAGGAAACAGGGGCAGTTGGTAGCCCTTTATTAAGCCTTTTCTCATTTAAAAACTAAGAACATTTTTAAATTCCTGTTTCACAAAGGTTTTGATTAAGATTAAACCTGACACAACATAAACCATTAGGAAAAATATTGCACACCATCTCCATCAGTGACCAAGAAACTACCAAGATCTAAAAACATCTGTGTCGTCTTTGATTTTTGCTTTAAACCATTGGGTATTGAGAAGTGTGTGGTCTTTAGATTTTGGCAGTTCAAGGTTTAAATCTCAGATATTCAATATTCTAGCATTTGCCCATCTAGTTTTTTATTGTCTTATTTGCTTTTCTGTTCCGTTTCTTTCGAGGCTAAATTTCTTCATTCCTAAGCAAGTACTAACAAAGTAAGACGCTCATCTAAAAAGCGTTGAAAAGGTGTAATTTGCAAGCAATCAATACAGGTAACTATTACAGCATGTAGTTAGTTACATAGCAATTAGCAAATCCATGAACAGAAGTATTAATGAACCATTCCCTTGGCTTAACATCCCTTTGGTGCCCAAAATTGTTTAGCGAAATCATAGGAACATTTTCTAAAATTCCTTTTCCCCCTCCTTTCTGATGCGTTATCTTCTGACATGTTCTAAACATTCCACCCGCATCAATCTTTTAAAAATCCTTTAACTTTCCGACGTCTGAGCCACAAATGATCCATGCAGTCTTCACCATGAATCGCCAGTTACACTGGTCTTTTATTGTCCCCTAAACACCTGTGTCCGTTCATTCCATAACCAAACCTCTGTTTCTACTGCTTTTCTTGTCCATAAATTTCTTTCTCTATTTCAGTGACTCTTTAATCCTTCCCATTCCATTCAATTGTGAAAACATTCAAAACCTATAATTTGCCTTTTTATACCCCAAAGATACTAATACTTAGAGTGCTGAGATGATGACTTGTACTACTTTCTGAACCTGGTTTCTCTTACTTGCATGAGAATTTAGAGAGGTGTATCTGAACGCATGGAAGAAAAAACAGATTCCAGGCTTATAATTCTATAATATTAGTCTTTACCTGTCTTCCCAAATATCACAAACTAATTTTCTTATGTATACTTTTATAAGTAAATACATTTCTTTCCTCTCTCTTCAAGAAGAGGCATCATAATATAATAGTTTAAACATTAAATTCTAGAGCCAAACATCCTATCTAAATTCCATGGCCCACTTAGATCCGAGTAATTTGGGGCAACTTATTTTTTTTTCTCTCTCTCAATTTTACCCTCAATAAGATGGGGACAATTAGAAAACTATTTACTTCATAACATTATTTTGCTTATTGTATGATTTAATCTAAAAAAATTAGAAAGATCTAATCATATGATTTAATGTAAAATAATTAGAACAATGTCTAATATAATAAAATGGTTTTTTTCATTGTGAAACTTGTTTTTGCACTTGGGTGTGCTATATACTAGGCTTTGCTCATGTATATTGCTTTTGTTCATGTATTTTGAAAACTATTATTGTTTAGAATGTTTCCAAGACCCAAGTACTTTTACCCCATCTACACCCATTTTTTACTTAAAGACTAAACTTACAGTAAAATCAACATCAAACACAGCCCAGGTGGCTGTCCCTGAGGACCAGTTACTTACATGCACAACTCAAGAAGAATAACCTAATACCTATCAGTCTCATTTATCTTGATTACTTAAGGGTAATTATCCCTACTTTGATATCATTTTTATAATTATTCAATTACGTCACATATGAGAAAAATATTTTTCCTGCTTCCCAGCCCTGCTGCTCTTCCCTTTAGCTGCCACCAGAGTCCTGTGACGAAGTGACACTCAGGAATATGAAAAAGAATTCTTTCCAATATCATTTGATTAAAGGAAATTCTTTCCATTATTTCAAGGGTTTCTAAACCTAAGGATTAACACACATGATGTTTCCAGGATTAAAGGTCATCTATCTAATAACAAAAGTAGTTGTCGAAGCCAAAATACAGATAATCTCAATTACTGTGACACACAAATAGACTGGTTATTGTCTCGGTAACTATTGGTAATTTAAATGGAATATTGTTATAGTAGCACCTACAGAACTTACTTTCCCCCTGGTGAGAGGGGCAGCTGGGGGGAAATAATTGTAATGAGAGCAAGACAAGGGACCAGGCAATGTGTTTGCCTAGTACCAGCAGGAAGGAATGCAAAATTAAAAAATCAGCACATTTGTGAGTTGGTTTGCATAGTGTCAATTGAACACAAGTTTTTAATTATATTTACCATATTCATTCACATGGAGCTAAGGAGTGAAATGTTAAAGGAATTAGGAATCTAAGCAGGGTATTTGTGAAGGAAAATACTCTCTACAATCTCACGACATTGACATGTAGCAATGATGAGTATATTTCAAATTGTGACATTAAAGCTGCGGACATAAACTATATACCCTATTATTTCACAGAAATTATTTCAACATGCCAATTTTTAATCACTATTCAATTATTAATTATATTCTATTGGAAAAAAAGTGATTTTTGCTTATGTATATTCAAAAGCACACATAGGGCTATCATTATTATTAAATCATTATATTTCTGCTTTTCAATTTTTTATTTATACCTATATATGCTACAATGACACTTTGATTATAATTTTAAAATATTAACAACTATGTATAAAATTTAATGAAAAGTTATAGGTATAAAATGCAATAAAGCTTGTGAAACAATTGACATGCTTCTGTTTCAAATTTCATTCTTTTCTATTATTCTTAGAAAACAAAGTACTAATGTTTATCACTTTTGTAACTCATTATTACATAATTATAAACAAATTGAAGACATGCAATAGAGAAGAAGTCTTTTAGCAAATGACAGATGGAGGAAGTACTGACTCCCTCTAAAGCAATGTTTCCACAGGAGTATGGTGCTGGAGGATTAATGATTATCAGACAAGACTAAAATTATCTTTCATATTTAGAAAGAAAGGGGACCAGGAACCTAGGTTGGCTGGAAATAAAGGATAGGGAGAGTTAAATGTATGGCTGTTACAATATAAGAAGTTGATTTCAGCAGGTGTATTTAATGCAAAAAAAATTAATTATCTGGAAGATATAAAACCAGAAAATCATTTTCTTCCCAAGGTGTCGTATCTTATGTTGAGCCTTACTACAGATACCTAAAGTTTCTGAGCTCTAGTTTATGCTTACATAAAGATGACTGGTAAGAAAATTCTAGAGCAAAAACATCAAATCAAAAGTGAGTAGAAATAGGGTGGCAGCTGCTGCTCACAGGAGTAGGGCGCGGGTCCTAGATGCCGGAGGTGGTGGGTTCACACCCAGCCCCAGCCAAAAGCTGCACAAAAAAAAAAAAAAAAAGATTAGAAATAAATATCTAACACAGGTAAGATGAAAAATCAAATAAATAGAAAAGACAAATATGCTGGAAGCTTTCAAAAATATCAATAAAATTAAAATTTCCTAGCCAGATAGGTCATACAAAAGAGGACTAAGATGCAGATTATAATTTTTTGTTAGAAATTAAAAATATGACATCATTGTACATACATTAAAGATTCAAAAACAATATGAACAATTTTTTTTTTATTTTTGCAGTTTTTGGCCGGGGCTGGGTTTGAACCTGCCACCTCTGGCACATGGGGCCGGCACCCTACTCCTCTGAGCTGCAGGTGCCTCCCTGAACAATTTTATTTTTTATATAAACAATTTTAAACAATGGATTTATTATCTTAAATATAATGGACAAATTTTTAATCATCATGAGGCACATGTACAAAAGCTCAGTCAAGAAGAGATTTATAAAATGAATAATATAAGAAATAAAATTTGCATTAAAGTATCACAGACAAAAATTCTAACATGTTTTTACTTGTGAATTTCACAAATTTTTTTTAATTTTTGCTAGTAATTATTATGGACGGTTGCATATATTTAAGGGGAACGTGTAATATTTTGATAGAACCAGACAATGTATAATATTCAAATAAGGGGGATGGGAATATTCATGATGGCACCAACATAAAAACAGACACACTGACCGGTAGGAAAGAACAGAGAATCCAGAAAGAAATCCACACATCTACAGTGAACTCGGTAAAGCTGCCAAGAACGTGTGTTGGGGACAGGACAGTCTCTTTAATAAATGACGCTGGGACAACACGATGTCTATATGCAGAAGAGTGACGTTGCCCCTCATCTCTCACCATGTGCAAAAATAAAGCAAAAATGGATTAAAGACTTAAGTCTGAGACCCGGAAATATAAAACTACTAAAAGAAAACTTTGGGGAAGTGCTTCAAGACATTGGTCTGTGTAAGGTTATCTCTGGTAATACCCCCAAAACAGAGGCAACTAAAAAAAAATTAGACAAATGAGATTGCATCAGGGGAAAAAGCTTTTGCCCAGCAAAGGAAACAATCAAGAAAGTGAGGGCACAGCTCACAGAATGGAAGAAACAGTGTCTGAAAATCTATCTGACAAGGGACTACTAACTAGGATGTGTGAGAAGGTCTAACAACTCAGGGGGAAGGAAATCACACAGTCCAGTTACATTGACAAATGATTTGAACCGAGATGTATCCAGAAAACAACAACAACAAAAAACAAATGGTCTGACAATTAAGCTTGAAAGTCATCCTAGAAAAAGTGCTCATTGCTACACATCAGTACGGTTGCCTTTGAAACACTCCCTTTGGGAAGCTATGCACCAATGCCAGGGCCTTGTCCACCATTCGAAAACTTTTTCTAGGCGGAGTTCAAGAACTCATCACATCTCAGAGTCTTACTTTCTTGCCCCTGGTAGGGTGCCGTGGCATCAATTGTTAGACCCTGCATGTGTGTCTCTGTATATACCATACACTGCTATTTAATAAGTGTGAGAACTAGGCATGTGTGCATAGCATACACCAGCATTTAGTGAGTTACAGTTATTTTATACTATGGATAACAGGTTGACATTTTGGCTACTTAAGTTAAAATTAACAAAGCAGAAATTTAAAGCACAATTTTGAAATGCCCTGGTTACTAATTATATTTTCAAAATGGCTGTAGCATGGAGTTAACGTCATACAATGCAGACTTCTTTTCAAGGAAGGACACGATGAGGGCAGTTAAAATGAGGAAATGAATCTTCTGGTTTGAATTACTAATGTTTTCTGAGTGTCAGAGTGTTCATGATGATTTCAGAAAGGTAGATACACATATACACATAATATAGACTGACTGATGGTGTTGAAAAAAGTAATACGCAAAATGAAAATCATTCTGTTAGACTTCAAAGAGACGTCCCATCATATTCTCCTCTGCAGAGCACATAGGTCTCCAGGTAAGAGGCAATACATCACATTGCCTCTGAAATCTATTATACGTGTTTAAAAACTTCAGAAAATAATGTTTCCCTCAAGAATTTACCCTTGTATTAGCCTCTTAAAGCAGATGTAAATTCCTGACTCTGCTGGTATACAATATCCACATCCTTTTTAAGAATTTGACGGAAATTATTTTCAAAATCTGTCTTCTTGAACAAAAATAAACCCCATTTTTGTGAATTAATGTATAATGTACTGTTCCCCTCACTCTGCCAAAAGTGTTTGTTTCTAATATGTGCATTCCATTAATGTTTGAAACTGAAATTAATTGAAAGTGTATTTTTAACACATATATATGTTGTTTGTTTGTTTGTTTGTTTTGTTTTGAGATAGAGTCTTACTTTCTTGCCCCTTGTAGAGTGCTGTAGCATCATAGCTCACAGCATCTTCAAATTCTTCTGCTCATGAGGTTCTTTTGCCTTAGCCTACCAAGTAGCTGGGACTACAGGCACCTGCCACAACGCCTGGCTATTTTTAGACACGGGGTCTCTTGCTCTTGCTCAGGCTGGTCTTGAACTCCTGAGCTTAAGCAATCTACCTGCCTCGGCCTTCCAGAGGGCTAGTTTTACAGGTGTGAGTCCCTGTGTTTTTAATCTTTTTTCAAAAAAAAAGTTTTATAAATGAAAAAGAAATTCCTGGTATACAAAGAAGTTATTGTAGCATCAGAAAAGGAAGTTAAAATAATTATATTTTCAAAATATAAAATAGTAAAGACAGTTGAACAAGTGGAAATGCTTAATTTTTTAAATTTTATTTTATTCTAGTGCCATGAAATTGTATTTAGTCTTTCTTTCCAGACATCTCCTGTGCCTTTGTGCAGTTTTAAACTGAGTATTTTACACAACATGGTTTATGAACGAATCTTGAAGAAAGACCAGCTCCAGTGGCTCCAGGGAAATTCTCTGGTTTAAATCGACTCTGCCCCACTGCCTTTCTTTTGTCTGTGGGGGATGTAGAGAGAGAAGCCACCAACCTGCTTCCAACTCTTCCAGTTCATAAAATGCAGAGACTCCTTTACTTCAAAAATCCCAAATGTGGAACACTGTCCAGGTGTTAAGAAAGCTTACCGGTTCAGAGAATAATTTCCTCTCTCTGATTTTCCTTGAAGAGCCTTGGAAGTGTCATTTATTTTCATTGTGTGTCTGACGTAGCATCACCCAGGGATGTCTCTTTTCTGTGTTTCCTTTACTTTAGGAAACTGAATGTACCAATAAGTACATCTTTAAATTGCATCTTATTCATGATAATGACCAGCAATTCAATTTTTTCTTCTCAAGGAATTCAGACTTTCAACAACAGATTTTAAAAACAGAAATATTTTATATTAGATTTCTATATAGCTACAGAATCACCATATGGAAATATTCTACTTTTTTGCATGCTTCTAACATTTTTAAGTACCTTAGATAAAGAGTAAATACCTTATTATATTTTTTATTGACTGGCATCTATTTTCCATTTGTTTACAGTGTTGAAAAAGATACTGAAACATTCTCCATGTGGACCTTGGGGGGTTTAGGGGTCAGGAGAGAGAGAGAGAGGGAAAGGGGGTAACAGAACAAGAGAGGGAAAAATATCTCAGAATTCAGTTCTGTGAGTGTTATCAGAATGAAAAGAGAACTCATAAATGAAATTCAGAGGAGAACTCAAAACCTTTGCATCTTCTAAATGGCTGCCAGCCCATCTTTGTATTTCTAATATATCCGAGAGAACGTTACACCATCCTGTAAATTACAAGTATTTTGTAAATGTTTTATACCAGTTAACAATATTCTTTCTTTTTAATTTCAACCTCCACCCCCTACAATTATGAAAGGGACAGAAGGATTAGAAATTAGCAACATTTGACCTTGAAGACTGCTGTTAACGAACCACTTGAGGTTGGTTACTCCTTTAAATTACTGCAGATTTTACTTTTCAAAGAATCATGTAAAAGGCAGCCATTTGGGACAGGGTTAGATACATTTTCACGCCTCCTCCCCCCCCCCCCCGAAAAAGACAAAAAGCCCAGAAATCCAATGAAATAAAAAGTGCGACACATTTCCTTTATATAACTTTTAACCATAATGTTATTTTTCCTGTAAGAAAATATCCTCAAGTTGGAGGGTCCTCAGGTCATCAGTTAGTTCAACCTTCAATACAACAGGAGTGGAGGGACAATTAGGGACCAGAAGGCGTTTGCTCAAGGGACCGCATGGTAGACGGGCCCCTTTCATGAGGCAGAGCAGTGAGAGGGACAATTCAAAGCTCATCTTCCTTCCTGCCACCTCAGCACTTTATTACTGAAGGCCATGAATAGGTTAATTTTGTAAATTTTGTTCATATTAGGTTAATCTTAGGTCTCAGAAATGAATGGAAAATAAACTAAAACATGAAAATAGCATCCCCTTAAGTTGTTACTAGTGATTAGTGATTTTCTTCAACACTGAATACTGATTATATTATTCACCTGTACAAATTTTTATTTATTATTTTTTATTTTTTTGTTTTTTTTAGACAGAGTCTCACTTTCTTGCCCTGGATAAAGTGCTATGGTATCATAGCTCACAGCAACTTCAAACTCTAGGGCTCAAGTGATCCTCTGGCTTCAGTCTCCACAGTAGCTGGGACTACAGGTGTCCGCCCCAGTGCCTGGCCAGTTTCCAGTTTCCCGGTTTTTAGTAGAGGTAAAGTCTGGCTCTTGCTCAGGCTGAAATTGAACTCCTGAACTCAAGCAATCCTCCCGCTTCAGCCTCACAAAGTACTAGGGTTTCAGGCATGAGCCACTGTGCCTGGCCTATATTGAGGTGTTTTTAAAATGTGAAATATTCTAAGCAAGTTAATAACACAAGGGTACAGGTATCAAGTTAGCTGTACATAAAATCTAATGAGAAAACAAAATTCGTGGATTAATGACAAAATGACTACCCTTGAATGACAGTTTATAAAATACACATGTAACTAAAAAAAAAATCACCATTCAATTAGAAAATATAAGGGCCAAATTTTCTGTTTCATTATCTTGTAGCAAAAAGAAAACAAACTTTGGAATCATTTTAAAGATACTGACAAAATCTGTATAAATAGAGATCAGTTTAAAAATGCACATGTTGCATTTAAAACAGCTTTACTAATTACCAACTGTAAATACAGATTAATGAAAACTGTGTCTTGCCTTTTAAACTGAGCTTAAATAATGAAAAATAAATTTGGAAGTACTACTCCTAGAACAGAGCCAATTCTGGAACTTCAAGCCTCTGAGAAATTTCTCAGCTGTTTTTGTTCTGTCTTCCAAGCACATTGTGGTTCTCTTCACTGAGTGGTTTCTTGCAATGGGAACAACGCATTTAAAATGAAATCCCTTAATAATAATTCAGTTTTAGTATCACGAAAGTTTTCGATCTACTTGAGTCAAGTAAGACGGCTCTCCCCCACCCCCAAACACACACACATTTTATCAGTTCAGGGGAATTTGATCGGCCGGCCTGTGTTCAGAGAATAGTAAAAGACACAGCAGATTAAATTGGAAGTCATCACTTAGGGCATTTATATAAAAGGTAAAATAACCACTGGTGTACCAGCTGCTCACAACGTCCGTCAGAAACACAAGTGGGAAAGTGACAGTTCTAGCAAAGAATTGAGGCTCTGTACCAGGAAGCCAAATGCTCGCTGTCTCAATTACTCCCCATCTCACGCCCCAGGGACGGCGGCCACTGACTCCCTGCCCCCCCACCAGGAGTCATTCTGAGAAGTCAGGACGCTCACATCCTCGTGGGAAGTGTTGGCGGCTCCTCTGAACCACTGCCAGTGTCTGCATTAAATAATTTTTCTCTCCTTAGACACAGATTATTTTTGACACATATCCTTTCAGATATTACTTTCCCAAAGGCTATGATTCTCTCAAGATAAAAACCAACCGACCAACCAACCAGTCAACTGAAACAAACAAATAAACAGAAAGCGTTTCCATCCTTTCTGTCATTACTAACCACACAGCCTCGGGCGAGAGAGTGATTTCAAAATGCTTTCATGAAAATTGCTCATCTAAAGTAGAGGCAGGTCAAGTATGAATTTATTAAAATTCAAATTGTCTAGATTTCTAGGGAGGAAATAATGAACATTTTCTACATAATAATATGTTTCATACAGATGACTGAATGGTCTTTAGAATAAGTGTCTTATGCTATAATTACTTAGTCTTAAAAGTATTTTATCTTACCGACGTAGTCTTAAAAATGATCAAGCTCTTAAATTCAGGATCCTTTCACAAGAACATATATTTTCTTCATGAAGGGAGAGTGGACAGAGAACATTTTTAGTCAGTATCATAATTTTCTCTAAAGGAATCAAAACCAGCCCCGATCTCACATATTTGCTACAGTGATTAAATGATCTAAAACACAAAAATATCAGCGTGAAGTATTACAGAGAAGGAAGGTGAGCCGATGTTAACTCATCATTTCATTGCCAATAATTATAATCTAGTCACTGTCATCTAAATTCAGGGACAGGTACTGACCCAGGCTCCATCCCCCACATAGTCCCTCTGGGATTTAAAGTTTAGCGTAACCGCTCCAATCCATTGGCTACATATCAAGAATCAAACCAGAGATAACTTTTCATTTTTATTAAGTCGTAAACACGTAGATCATGTATACAATGATGCCTTTATGGGACACAATATGATGATTTTATATACAAGTAGGAATGCTTACATCTCACTAGTTAATGACTGTGTTAAGACATTTATATTCTATACTTAAATAGATTTCACATGTACCTTTGCAATAGCAGATAACTTTTTAATAGGCAGCTTTGTCCAGACAAAAGACTGGGTATATTTTACTACTGTTCACAGCCATAAAGAAAGAGGAAGAAAGTCTCCGATGGTGTAGGGTAAACCCAACTGTCACAGGCCTGCAGCTCACTGGTTTGGTAATGACTTCGGTTCTTTGACAGCTACCTCGAAGTTTTATGAAAAAAAATCCCTAAATGTGTCTTTCTTTCAATTCTGTTATGTTATGGTGTATTCCCTTAACAATTTACAATAATAAAGAAGGGTAAGATTCTCTTGAGACTGTAAATTTGTTTCAAAATTGCAATTTACTAAATTTTCTCAGGCCCACGAACCACTGAGAACTCTACCTGGCATGCTACGATATTTGAATAAAAGATAAAAAACAATGGTCTAAAAATTATTTGCATGTTTGAAGCCACCTTTATTAGACTGGATGAAAGCACCATCGAACATCCCCACAGGGAATGAAGAACTGATCAAAATATGGTTCATAAAATTTTTGGGCTCGGCGCCTGTGGCTCAATCGGCTAAGGCGCCAGCCACGTACACCTAAGGTGGTGGGTTTGAATCCCCAGCCCGGGCCTGCCAAACAACAATGATGGCTGCAACCAAAAAATAGCCAGGCATTGTGGCGGGCGCCTGTGGTCCCAGCTACTTGGGAGGCTGAGGCAGGAGACTCGCTTGAGCCCAGGAGTTGGAGGTTGCTGTGAGCTGTGATGCCATGGTACTCTACCCAGGGGGACAGCTTGAGGCTCTGTCTCAAAAAAATAAATAAAAAAATAAAATAAAAAAATAAGATTTTTGTTCTGAAAATTCAAGTCAAAATGGGCATATGTTTTCATCTTCCACCACAAAGTAATATATACATAAATGCAACAATTCATTATTTTATGCTTGCTTACATTTTGCATTGATGTTTAAGTGCTTAAATAGTGACTAAAATATCTTTAAAGGTTCCCCTTGTAATTTTGTGTGTGTTGAAGACAGAAAGATAAAGATAGAAAAAGGAGGAAAGGGAGAGAGACTGGATTTGGAAATTAAAACTGAAAACATAATTTCTTTCATATTTTTCTTTTTTTAGTTTCTAGGTAAAAGTGTTAATAAGACTGGTGAGAATGCTACATATTTAAGGGGTTAAAATAGTGCATGTTCTGAGAATTCCAGACAAGAGACCTGTTAAACTTCGGGTGAAAGTATAGTATTCACATCTTACTGGATAGTCTGTATCTGGTGGGACAGAGTGTTAGCTCGCTGTTTTAATGTATTACCTTTACTCCTGTTTTGTTTACTAAATTTATTTGACTATTTAATATTTTGTGTGGGAAGACATTTATGTGTTTTACTCATTATACAGATTTGATTTAATTACAGAATAAAAGTTAAACATTTCACAAACTATCTGGAAAGAAATGTGCATTATGTATCAAATATCAGTTCAAAATACATGCACTGAAGGGTACAGAACTCTGCCCAAACCTCTAGAAATGGTTCATCTGTTGGAGGCAAAGATTCCTGGAGTTTTCTGATTAGGGCATTTGCTTTCTAAAAATAATCACCTTAGGGCTGCACCTGTGGCTCAAAGGAGTAGGGTGCCGGCCCCATATGCCGGAGGTGGCGGGTTCAAACCCAGCCCCAGACAATAAATAAATAAATAAATAAATAAATAAATAAAAATAAAAATAATCACCTTATGTCTGGAATGTCTGGTGTGTATATTGAGTACCTGAAACATTCAAGAGATTGGAGTTTTTAGAGCATTAGTTTACTGAATGAACTTGTAGCACAAGATAATCAGAGGTGTTTCCTGTGCACAGACAGAATTCACAATGAGGTCCCTTAAGCTTTGATTTGCATCAATAGTATTAGAGAATCCTATCAAAAATACAGATGACTGCCCCTTTATCCTAAGGGAAAGAATAATGACTAGTGTGGGTGCTTAGTCAGGGACAAGATATTTATTTGAATTCCCACATATTTCTACAAAATCTTATGAGATACGTGGGAATTCAAATATCTTGTCCCCTCCTAAGCACTCAATATGTTAGCTGTACTAGTTGCTCTAATTACTGTTAATTTTGCTGCACTCCAAAATTTGAGAACCATATATTTACCTACTTTCTATTATTCTTCAATAAAAATAGCAAAGAAAATAATATTTCAGAATGAGAAATACTTTTTAATATATGTATTACTTTTTTATTAAATGATAGCTGTGTACATTAAAGCAGTCATGGGGTACAATGTGCTGGTTTTATATGCAATTTGAAATATTTTCATCAAACTGGTTAACATAGCCTTCATGGCACTTTCTTAGTTACTGTGTTAAGACATTTATAGTCTACATTTCCTAAGTTTCACATGTACCCTTGTAAGACGCACCGTAGGTGTGGTCCCGCCAATTACCCTCCCTCCACCCATCCTCCCTCCTCCCCTCTTCTCCCCTTTCCCAGTATTCTAAAAATATGTATTACTTTTTTGTTTTTCTCAGTTACTTTAGGTCATTGCTAAATGGCGCCCATCAGAAGGGGAAAACCTTACCACCTGATGCATTTGTTTGGCAATTAGCATAGGGGGTTGGTTATTTCTTGAACTTTATTCATAGGCTTCGACTTTAAAACTGGAGCATGCTTTATCTAGGTTTATACTATTAGCAACTACTGAAAAAGACCAGAAGAAATTAGAACATGAATTCCAAAGTTTGCTAAAATGTGTTATTAAAAAAATCTCTCTCGGGGTTTGCATTTTCAATGCTCAGCATCAAATTATTCATTTTCACACACATGTGTCAAGCTAAATTGTTTCATTTTATTATTTTTATTTTCTCATAAAATTTCTAAGACGTATGAGTGAGAACAACCAGATAAAAATGATTTCTCTCGCTTTTCAAAAATACTCTTTACCCGCATCTCTAAGTAGACATACATTTCTCATATGCATTGTTCATTTTTCCCCTTACGCTGGCATTTCAGGGACTGGCTGTGTTTGTGATAACTTACAGGACTTAAGATACTGTCACAGGCCGGTGCAGTGGCTTCTGTGTCTGATCCTAGCTCTCGGGGAAGATAAGGCAGGAAGATTGCTGGAGCAATCTCCCTCTCTACCAAAAATTAAAAAAGAGCTGGGCATTGTGTAGACATGTTGAGTCCCAGCTACTTGAAACTAGCCTAGGCAAGAGAGTGAGACTGTCTCAAAAAAAAAAAAAATGTATATGTCTGTATATATATGTGTATATATATAGTCAATGAAATGTGTGCATATATATATATATATATATAGTCAATGAAAATTATTAATTCCTCAACTAATAGAGCAATTAAAACCTAGGAATTGTGCAGAGTAATCCCATACATTTTTTGTGTGTGCTTTTCCCTTTAAAAGTAGAACTTTCTGCATCTTTTCTACTTGAGAATTATTTATCATATCTATTTCTATATCTGGTTTCCTTGTCATTGAAAAAAAACCTCTGGAATAAAATAATGTGAAATAGAAGACTGTGAAATTTGGACTTACATAAGTCCTTGAATCAATAAGACTCAGATCCTGCTCCTGGCCGTGCAGTTACATTAAACAGTCATGACCAGTGAAGTTCAGCCCTTCTGTGGCGTTCCATAGAAATGTTTTTTTCTTATCATTTCATTGTTCTAAAACATGAAATGATGTCTACTCATTATTCTCTATAAAATCAACTACTTTATACTTAATTTAACCATATCACCATCTTGAGAATCATGAATTTACAGGAGAAATTAAAACCTAGAAATTGCACAGAGCTACTCAACTTCACTAAACCTGGAGGTGCCCAGGACCCTACCCCGTGCTGACGGATTCTAAAGCTCTTAACATCTCCGTCTCAGGGAGCTGCTGACCCTGTCCTGTCACTCAGTGGTCATGTCTTTGCTAGTCCTCAGGCAGATTTTGGTGTGGTAATCTGACCCCACTTTTATTCAGAGGCAGCAGACAGATAATACAAGAAAACATTGAAGTAAAGCCTTTCCCACATCTTTTATGGAAAATATTCTACTCCCTTTTCTGACTACCTGCCTCTTGCTCAGGATCTGCAAGCCCTGGAGTACTGAGCAAATAGCAAAGTTTCCTGCTCGTACCCCTACCCTTCCTCCAGGGCTCACCGTCCGCGCCTGTCCTCTCTGCTGACATATTTGCTTTCAGAGTTTCTCCCAGACTCATTGATCCTTTGCTCACACCCGCCGTTCACAATGAACACACCAGTATCAATTAGTCTGAAAGTGTTTTTTTCTTTTGACCTTTAAAAAGGCCACGTCCTACTATTCATTCCTTTCCACTGTGCATTTGACAATATTGTTTTCCTGATGGAGGGTCATGGGTCGATTCTCTTGATAACTCAGAATGTTTTCCCCTCAATTTTTTTTTTTAATCTCAATGGACTTTTGACAATTCTGGTTGATCGAACATGTGCAAATGCTTTTTAACTTCAGAAGAACTGTTTCTATATTAGTTTTTAATTTCACCCAGATAGACAGTTATGTTTAGGAATCACTGTGTCAATCATTACACCGGCCCCATTTTTCCTCACAACACTTTGAGCTTTCCTGGTCCCCTATCACGTCACAGGACTCTCTCCTGTTTTCTATATAGGGTGCTATTCACTATCTTTACAAACTAAAGATTCGAATAAACAGATTGACTCATATTCAAAGTACAAAACTGTCCCCAATCCCTCAACTGTGTCCCTTTAGTTTCAAATATCCATGATATTGAGCTTGGGACAATGGAGTTCAGAATGCTAAACATTTTGCTCTTTCCATTAGAAAAAATTTGGACAACTTAGCACAGTCTTAGGATTTTACCTTTCTGCGTTAAGCTGAACCATATTAAACTTATATTTGGGATGTCAAAATGAGTTGAGTGTCGGAAATTTAACACAGCTCAGACTGTGTGACCAAATTCTAATGATGTCTTAATCTCTGTCTCCGTCTATGACTTCTGTATCCCACCTGGATGTACCATGGCACATTCTTGCTTCCCTGTTAAGGCATAGCAAGTTATGACTTATTCACAATGCCCTGGTATTATCTCAGGGTTCTGTAGTACAAAAGCTCTGGCGAGATCTCCAGTTCCCTTGTTAGATTCTCCCAAAGCCATATTCAAAGTATTATTTGGGCCAGATTTTTATGTGGTGGATTTGGGGAATAATTTTCTTTCAACCTCATTTAGGATGAAGGCAGAATACACAATTTTTTTTTGATTATAGTACTGAGATTCAATTTACTCGCTTTTAACCAGAATCTCAACTTACAGAGGCCTCAAGAGCAGTGATTTTCAGCCAGTGTGCCATGAAGGACTTTAGGTGCGCCATGCAAATTTTAAAGATCATTAATTAAATTATTTTCAAAAGAAGTTCCAAGCACAGTAAGTATATTCTTTTTTTTCTTTTTTTACTTTTTGATCAACATAATTTAAGTGTGCCACGTAAGTTTAAGGATAAGATCAAGTGTGCTGTGAGATAAAACAGTTGAGAACTCGCTCTAGAGGCTGCCCTTGTATTTGTCTTGTAACTTCCTACATTTCTTAAGCTGGAACCAAATTCTTATACTTCACCTCCCTTTGACATCTATTCTACTATATTAGGAGTAAACTCTCTTCTTCAAAAGGACTCCATAAATAAATTAAGCCCACCCAGATAGTATGATTTTGTATGTAATATAAAAAACCATGGGAGTGATATCTCATTATATTAATAGATTCCAACCACACTCAGAAGGGGAAGGGTCATTTACATAAGAACCAGAGTCTCATCAAGGCCATTCTTGGAATTTGGTCTCCCCAGGCAGGAGAAAATTAACATGTTCAAAAACAAAGTGCTGACCTTCATGGTCAGTCCCACTGTCTCATGTTTTTATTGATTAAATTGATACTACTTCACCAGAGTTACCAGTGGCAGAATTTGGGGAGAGAATCCTGGCTTTCCACTGCTCATTTCTGATTTTCAACTATGCTGTCACGATATCTGATATATGTACTAGATATCTCTTGAATTCATCCTCTTCTTATCATTATCCCCATTTCTTTAATTCTAGCCATTATCATTTATCAAACATGCTGCATTATTCCAGTATACCTTTACATTTCTACCAAATGAGTATCAAGTAAGTAAAACAGAGCATGGAATCTCTACCCCAAGTTACTCTACAATGTAAAAAAACACAGAACCCCAAACTAAAGCCATCTCCCTACAGTCAGTTGTTTGACAAAGCAGACAACAAGATACACGGGGGAAAGGAGCCCTGTTCGGTAAAAGGTGGTGTGGAAACTGGAAGGCCATATGCAGACCAGTGAACCAGGAGTCCCGTCTCTTGTTCTATATAACAATTAATTCATGATGGATAAAAGAGTTAAATGTAAGGCTTCGTGAAGCCAAAAGCATTCTAGAAGAAAACATAGTAAAACTCTTCTAGACTTCAGCCAAGGAAAAGACTTTGTGACTGAGGCATCCAAGGCAAATATGGAAACAACAGGAAATAAACAGGACTTGGTGCAACTGAAAACTTCTGCCTAGCAGAGGAAATATCAACACATAAACAGACCACCTACAGGATGAGAGAAAATGTTTGCAAACTACACACCCAAGAAAGGGCTAATATCCAGAACCTACAGAGAACTCCACAAATCAGCAAGAAAAAAAAAAAATTAAGAAGTGGGCAAAAGATATGAACAGAAGTTATTCAAAGGAAGACAGACAAATGGGCAACAAATTTAGAAATGCTTAACACTGTCAGGGAAATGCAAATTAAAACCACAGCGTGGTATCAACTTACCCCTATCAGAATGGCCATTTTTAAAAAATCAAAAATCAACATATGCCAGTGTGGGTGTCAAGAGAAAGAAAGGCTTCTAAGCTGTTGGTGAGACTGCTGTTAGTGCAACCTCTGTGGAAAAACAGTATGGAGAGTCCTCACAGAATTAAATGTGTACATAACTATTTGACCCTGCAGTACTACTAGTGGGTATTTATCCAAAACAGAAGAAGTCACTTTTTATCACACAGGACACCTGTACTCAAATTCTAATAACTGCAGTGCAATCCACAGTCACAAAAATGTGGTATCAACCCAAGTGCCTATCAATTCAGGAATGGATCAAGAAAGTGTACATGCACACAAGTACCCACACACTCATATACACACCCACACACCATCCACACACATGTGCACACAGACACACACGTATCCCTACACACAATCACACACGCACCCACATGCGCACACACACATTCACTCCCACTTCCACACACTCATTTCCCCCCATACATATCCACACATGCCCATACACTCATACACATACACACACGCATCCACACGCACCCACATGCACACACACACATTCACTCACACTTCCACACACGCATTCCCCCCCCCACATATCCACACATGCTCGTACATTCATACACACACCCGCATGCACACACACCCACACACGCACCTACATGCACCCACACACACCCTGCAGTACTACTCAGCCATGGAAAGTCATGAGATAATGTCTTTGGCAGCAATTTGAATGGAACTGAAGACCATTTTCCTAAGTGAAACATCTCAGGAATGAAAACACAAACACCTCTTGCACCCTAATAACTGGCAGTTAATCCGTGGGCACACAGATGGATGAAGAAATATAAGGAGCTCAGAAATCCAGGAAGGAGAGAGGTGGGGGTAAAAACTTACCGATGTGGTGCAGTGAACACTATTGGAGGGATGGGCACAATGAATGTCCTAAGTTAATCATTATAAAAGGTATCCATTAACCAAAATATTTGGATTCACTTAAAGTATTGAAATAAAGTAAATAAAAGAAAAAATTAAAGTATACCAAAGAAAGAACTCTCCTCAAGGCAGAAAAGAGAAAAATGTTAGGTAGCTACCTAAACTTTCTCCCTGATAGAAACGGGGGGCACAGATGCCACCACCTGCTTTAGTAACATCTGCATTTGACTTGAAATGTCCCATCTATAGAAACCGCTGACTTAACTATTTAAAAAGCCCCCACCCTCTCCCACTCCAGGTACTGACAACAGCTTCGCCCTCAGGTCTCCTCTGTTTTGCTTTCCCCCCTGGTTTCTAGACATTGAGAATCAGCAGTCTTCCTGCTGGGAGAAGTCTGTCATAGCACACAGACGTAGCCTTTTCTTAGGATACGTGAATTCATGGCGTTAGTTTATCTTCATGTTTTCACCTCAGTATCATTACCAGTCAAATTTACCAGAATGAACTGATTTATTTCATCCATGCGCTATGACCTGAGATTCCACTTAAAATCCTGATCACCTCCGCCTTGCCCTCCACTCACACACTTTCCACCCTTACTGAAGTTTCCCAGATCTGTTCCAATTA
This sequence comes from Galagoides demidoff, assembly GCA_963574575.1. NCBI lineage: Eukaryota > Metazoa > Chordata > Mammalia > Primates > Galagidae > Galagoides > Galagoides demidoff. The sequence goes on from CAUYQV010088948.1 coordinate 40,077, forward strand.
TGTAGGCACTTCGGAAATAACTGCCTGAGTTAAATTATTCTATATAGGTCATAAAAGCTTATATATTAATGCTGTTTTCTATATAAGAACAGAATATGTCCCAAAATGTTACACTGTCACCATGCTGTTGTTATGACCTCAGTCATGCCTAGACTTCCCAGGGATTTGCTCTCCAAACGTGCCAACCCTGTTTTAGAAAATACAATTCAAAGTCCTCCATGTATATACCTTTTCACTTTCTCATGCCCTGTTATCTGCAGATTAATAACATTTCCAGGATTTTGGCAAGCATTTATACCATTGCACAGAAGAGGTGATGTCAGGTGCGCCTAACTAACCAAATCAGAATCTAAATGACAATTTGTAGCAGCCCGTATAGCCAATGGCTAGGAGGAGTGAGAGTTATAAGAAATACCTGCATAGCTCAATAATGGAACACTTTGGTGCAAAGGGCATGGAGAGGGATTTAGCTCTCCTAACTAGCATGAGAGCTCATGAAATGAGACCATTGGAGAATTGGCAGTCTCTACACGTGTGGTGTTGAGGAGATCAGCCTTATTAATATAAGGCTGGAGGAGCAGGCAGTTGGGAGCATGTGCATTCTATCGTGGACCTGCTTACTCTGACTCTGTCTCCTCTCCTGCCTGCAGAATGCCAGCACGGAGTCTCTGCTGAAGATTACCAAGCTCTGCTAAAGACTGAGATCTATCTATGCTAAGACTCTCTCTCTCTCTAAAACACTCTCTCTCCTGCTAAAGTAGATAGCCCTCAGGCACCTAAGAGAAATTGTTCCTGAGCAAGGTAGCTTAGCAGTCCGTGTCTGGAACCTAGTTAAGCCAGCCCGAGACCTGGCCTGTCCTGGGCCCTGACAACAGTTGGCTGTAGTCTTTAGTTATGATGTTGTTCCATTCAATCCATGCTGTCTCTATTTTCTCCTTGCAATGCCAAACAAAGCTTTTAAAATAATAAGTACAGCAACAGTCTGGTACCTGGCAATTTTAAATAACAGCAGAGAAACATGACATGTCTCATATATTTTAAGTATTAAACTATTCTTCAACTCTTTAGGGTAATATACGGTATATCACGAAAGTCACTCCTAAAGTCACCAACTTAGGAAAATGGGAAATTATAGTCAATGTACTTTGTTTACAAAATATTCATTACAAAAAATTTATAAAACACAAAACGTTCTGTACATGTTGGTCACCTCTTTGCAAAATTATAATGTGTTTACAAAATGTTCTCTGTGTGTAAAACTTTATAAGAATAATTTGTAAATGAAGGTACATTTAAGTACAATTTCCCATTTTCTCTATGTATGGTGACTTTTTAGACACCCCTGTGTTTCTCAACAGTTACTCATCCTGAAACCCATAGTGTATTAGGTGGTATAAACTATTTACAGTAAGCTAACATAATTCTTTAATGTCACCCTTGGCTTGAATAAATTTCAGATAGGTTTCTTTTTGACTGTAGACTTCTGACGGCTCTTATCTTAGAGCATTTACATTAGGAAACATGTCATTGTAAATTCTTCCTCTGCTTCTTTGAAATATAGACAAATGTTCTTCCAGACTATTGCTAGATTGAAAAGTCAGAAATGTCTCCTTCAAGGACCTAGAAGCCATCCTTTTGAAATATGACCATCACAAAAGACAGATCTCCTAATCTCTCAGTCTCTGTGGAAAGGAGCCTAAAATTTTTTTTTTGGCCAGGGCTGGGCTTGAACCCACCACCTCTGGCATACGGGGCCAACGCCCTACCCTTTTGAGCCACAGGCACCACCCAGGAGCCTAAATTTTGTAACTTACCAACAGATCTACTAATGGTGAATGTTCCCACTAACGACCTTCAGTACTTTTTATCTAGCTTCCCTGGGGGCTTGAAAACTAACCTACACTTTATTTGCACAGAAATTAGTTCTGTGGTCTCTCTTCTCCATTACATAGACCTGGATAAAGTCTTCCTTGCCTGTTTAAACTTCATCAGTACAATTTTTTTGATATTGTTTATAATCCCTTATAATTTTATTGATATGAAATAGATTCTTGTTGTCAGACAAGAAACAGCAATAAATCTAGTCTTCATCCTTGAAACAACTGTCTGCTCAGTTCTGCTTTTTTAAAGCCCTACAGCTGCACCATCTATCAATTTTCATATCTGCTAACATTGATTTTGCTTCCATTTATCTTATTAAGAATGATCCTATGGTTTGATTCTAAATTTTGCATTTATCAAAACTGATAACACTATAACTTGCTCACTGAAAGCAGACTTCCAGAAGGGCCCGGTACAAGATCAAAATGCAATCCAACTAATGAAATACATGGATATAGTTAGCATAAAAGTTTTTTCTGGACATTAAGTTTCAGAATATATATCATGAACAAAACATAATTGATCAAATATATTTTTTATAGATATTAGCTTAACTTTGCCCTTTAGTCATAAAATTACTTTCAGAAATAGAATTCTTTTCATATTAGCATTATAAGAAAGAAAAACAATAGACATATACTTTTTCCTTATTTTAAAAAAAAGTCTAGTGCAATCCATATGTAAACCAATCTTTACTGTGCTTTCAGCTGGATGATTGAAATATCATCTTTTGGTTTATATGAAAATGTTTGATGTGAAAAATCCTAATTATGGAAGCCTTGAAAAATACTTTTATTGTGCTTTTTTAATATAGCCAATAAAATACTAAATAAATTCAAATTTCATGCTATATTGAAATGTTCTAAAATGTATATGTATAAAATGAATTATATTTTTAATTTCCACATACATATGATGTGCCAAAGAGTAACTTACTAATTATCGTCAAGTATATTTAAAGGACACAAAACCTATTGAGTAAATACAAAGGGTGCCAAAAAAAGTCTATTTATTTTTTTAGAAAGGAAAAAACTGTGTTAAAATTGTAATACTCAATATGTACAGATAACAAAAGGTGATTACAAATAACATACACCTCTTGTAACTGCAGATGCCAAATGTGACTTCAAGTTTTTAATATTCAATATTAAAATTTAATACACATTTTCCTTTCTTAAAATGTGTATTTTTTTGGCACCCTCTGTATATCATACCTCCTACTAGCAAAAGATATTTACGCTTTCAATGGAAAGAAATGAAGATAAAAGCAGAAGAAAATCAAACCATTTAGCAGATAATCTCAATCATAATCAGGAAAGATTAACTTCTGGGTTAAACCACCTGGATGGGAAAATAATAACTCTGGAAAAAAGAATAGGTAAGCATGTAGGGGCACCCCCACAAACCCGTGGGCATCCCCAATGCTTGGCGGTGATGAGGGAATCAAGGAAATAAAGACAGAGAGACAAAGTCGGATTTAACAAGAGGAGCCCAGGGCCAGGCAGCCCTGGGAGAGAGTCTGGCTCGACTCACCACGCACTTACCATCAACCCAGCAAACGCGTAATCTGGGGGACAAAACCCGCGCTACACCTCAGCATTCTGTGCGGCATTTGCGATCCCAACTACGCTGCTGTTTAACTAACTTTTATGATCTTTGCTGTTCCCCTCTATACTAATTAGAAACTAAAGAAATAGAATGCGGATTGGAGAACCAAGAACCGGCCTTAGAAGCAGGATGGACAGAAGCCAGCAGGTGTGACCCCGCTCAGTCCGCACAGGGGGCAATTAAGTCTCCAGGTCCCTGCGGGGCGGACAGGCGGACTCCACACACATAGGAGAGGAGGAGAAAGAAGTTGTTCTTCTTTTTTTTTTTTTTTTGTTGAATGGTAACTATGTACATTAATACACTTCTGGGGTACAGTGTGGGGTTTTCACATGCAATCCGAAATACTTCCATCAAACTGATCAACACAGCCTTCATGTCATTTTCTCAGTTATAGTTTTAAAACATTCTGATTCTGCTCTTAGAGAGTTTCACTTGTACCCCTTAACTGCTGATTTCTATGCTTAGAATCTGATGCAAATAGTAAACTCCCCTATTTCGGGAGGAGAAGAGGGAATAAACTCAGGTCTGGAAAAACAGTCCAGGATATGAAAACCTTGCACGCTGGATTCCTTGCAGATGGCAAGGAAAGGTTCCGTTGGAATGCTACAAGCAGGGACTGGAAGCTTCTGAAGGCAAAGTTTGCCCGAGACCGTCTGACACCTCTGATTTACTTTCTTGGTCTGTAACAAAATAAAGGATTTTTGCAGACGGGCCAGGGGCAGATGGAAAGACCGCATGATGCTCGGTAAATTTCTTTCTCTATTTACCTGGTGAAGGGTCAGGGCAGGGCTTTGGGCTGCTGGGTCCAGAAGAGCTGCAGGGCAGAGCGTTCAAAATCCTGGCTGGCCCTGGGCTGCGGCCCTCCCGCTGCTTCGGCTGTTTCTAAGATCCCATTGGAAGTCCCAAAGGGCTGGAGAGCCCCCGGGCCAATATTACGTGTCCGAAAGAATATTCCTCCCCCACCTCCGCCCCCCTTTGCTAGCGTTGACGTTGGGGCTGCTGGGTTTTCCTCCAGCGCCGCGGGAAGCAGCTGGGAATCGGGCGTGGCGCTGGCCGCCGGGGGCGGACCCTGAAACCATTTCCAGATGTGCGCGGTGGCTGGCGCGCTCGGATCTGCCCGAATTCCTCCCGCTGCCTCGGCCGGCCGTCTGCGTGCAAAGCATTTCGAAAACAAGGCTGTTCTGGAGGAAAGGATTCCAAAACCAGAGAACACACGCTTAGAGGGCGAAATGTTGGGTCTAAGGTAAACTTGGAGAGACCAGAGGTGAAAAGTGAAGTTCAGACAGTTTGAGAATCTCCTGGTCACTAGGTTCTGAAATCTCTTAGTTGTTAAAATGCTGTTGCCCTCGCACCAAAACCCAGATGAACAACCACGGTCTCACTCTGCTAAGATAATGATAATGACACAAGTTTCAAGAGGCTGTGTGTTTCTGTGTAGACAGAAATGTGTATTTCTGCCACCAAGTCTCAGAAAGCCGGGAAGTGGTGCCAACACTTTCCCTGGGATTTGGAATTTATTTCTACAATGGCCCCTCTTCTTAGTTCCTGTAAAACAAGAATTCCCCCACCCCAGTGTTTCCTTTTAAAGTGGTGCTCTCCAACAAATAATGCAAACCACAGTTTTCTCCCTCTCTCCCTCCTTTTCTTTCTTTCTTTCTTTCTTCCTTCCTTCCTTCTTTTTTTCTCTTTCTCTTCCTCCTCCCTTCTTCCCTTCCTTCCTTCCTTTACTATTATTTTTTTTTTTTGAGACAGAGTATACCTTCGTTGTCCTGGCTAGAGTGCCTTGGCATTATTGCTCACAGTAACCTCAAACTTTTGAACTCAAGTGAGTTGTGGTTATAGGTCTCCCTGCACACACATACAACGTGCAGCTATTTTTAGAGACCGGGTCTCGCTCTTGCTCAGGCTGGTCTCCCACTGGTGAGCTCAAGCATTTGCCTCAAACCTCCCAGATTGCTGGGATTACAGGTGTGAGCTGCTCTGCCTGGCCCACACACTGCTATTTTCAACCTCTAGTAGCCACATTAAGAAAAATACAAAGCGGTAAAATGTATTTTAGTGATTGACTTTATCTAACATATTATCATTTCAACAAGCATCAGTATTAAAACATCCTTAACGAGATATTTTACACCCTTTCTATGTCTTTGAAATTGGGTGTGCATTTTACCTTTGCAGCACATCTCCATATACCTGGTTTCCAAATTTCTTCAGAAACACTTAAGTTATATTTAGGTGTCATACCATTTAGAATTTAAAAAGTAGATTCTTGGCTGAGTGTGGTGGTACATGCCTGTGGTTCCAGGAGGCTGAGGCGGGAAGACCACTTGAGCCCAGGAGTTTGAGGTTGCCGTGAGATATGATCAGGCCACTGCCTTCTAGCATGGATGACAGAGCAAGACTCTGTCTCTAAAAAAAAAAAAAAAAATTAATTTTCGACTCCCTATAGCATTTTGGAGATATTTCACTAGGACTATTAACCTCTATTCTTAATTTAAAATGAAATTCCCTCAAATTAAGGACATATGTATTTTTGCTGTGGATAAGTACCTAGTAATAGAATTGCAGGATCAAATGGTGGGTCTATTTTTCATTCTTTGAGGTATCTCCATACTACTTTCCGTAGGGGTTGTATTAGCTCGCAGTCCCACCAACAGTGTGTAAGTGTTCCTTTCTCCCCACATCCACACCAGCACTTGTTTTGGGACTTTCTGATAAAAGCCATTCTCACGGGAGTTAGGTGTTATCTCACTGTGGTTTTGATTTGCATTTCCCTGATGATCAGAGATTAGAGGAGAGCATTTTTTCTGTGTTTGTTGGCTGTTAGACTCTCTTCATTTGAAAAGTTTCTGTTCATGTCTTTTGACACTTTTTAATGGAGTTATTTGATTTTTTTTTCTTGGGGATTTGCTTGAGTTCTTTGTAGATTCTGGTTATCAGCCCTTTAATGAATGTATAGTGTTCAGATGTTTTCTCCCACTCTATAGGTTGTCCATTTACTCTATTGATTGTGTCCTTGGCTGTGCAGAAACTTTTTAATTTGATCAGCTGCCATTTGTTTATTTTTGTTGTTGCTGTGATTGCTTTGGGGGTCTTCTTCATAAATGATTTCCCTAGGCCAATATCTGTAATAGATTACTCAACATTTTCTTTTAGAATTCTTACAGTTTCCTGCCTTAGGTTTAAGTCTTTTATCCATTGTGAGTTAATTTTGGTGAGCAGTGAGCAGTGTGGATATTGTTCCAGTTTTTTACATGCAGCTGCCAGTTTTCCCAGTGCCATTTATTGAACAGAGACTCTTTTCCCCATCGTATGTTTTTAACTGCTTTGTCAAACATCGGATGGGGATCTGAGGATGGTTTCATCTCTGTGTTCTCCATTCTGATCCATAGGTCTCTGTCTCTGTTTTTGTGTCTAGTGACCACCATTCTATCTACCCTCTGCTTCTAGGAGTTAAACTTTCTGTAACTGTGCATTTAAGTAAGATCATAAAGTTTATATATATACAGTTTTTTTATTAAATCATAGCAGTGTACATTAATACTATCATGGGGTACAGTGTACTGTTTCTGTATATAATTTGAAATACTTTCATTCAACTGGTCAACCTAGCCTTCATGTCTTTTTCTTAGTTATTGTGTTAAAACATTTATAGTCTACATTTAGAGAGATTCACATGTACCTTTATAGAATAAACCATAGGCGTGATCCCACCAATCACCCTCCCTCCACCCACCCTCCCCCGCCTCTCCCTCTCCCCTCTCCCCATATTCCTGGGCTAAAATTGGGTTATAGCTTTCCTATGAAAGCTATAAATTAGTTTCATAGTAGGGCTGAATACATTGGATACTTTTTCTTCCATTTGTGGGATACTTTGCTAAGAAGAATATTTTCCAGCTCCATCCATGTAAACATGAAGGCGGTAAAGTCTCCATCTTTCTTAATGGCTGCATAGTATTCCATGGTGTACATATACCACAATTTATTGATCCATTCATGGATCAATGGGCTCTTGGGCTTCTTCCATGACCTAGCAATTATGAATTGGGCTGCAATGAACATTATGATACAAATATCTTTATTGTTGTATGATTTTTGGTCTTCTGGATAAATACCTAATAGAGGAATTATAGGATCAAATGGCAGGTCTATTTTTAGTTCTTTAAGTTTTCTCTAGATGTCTTTCCAAAAGGAACATATTAGTTTGCAATCCCACCAGCAGTGTAGAAGCGTTCCCTTTTCTTCACAAGCACGCCAGCATCTGTGATTTGGGGATTTTGTGATATGGGCTAATCTTACTGGTGTTAGATGATATCTCAAAGTAGTTTTGCTTTGCATTTCTCTGATGTTTAAGGATGGTGATCATAAAGTTTTTGACTTTCTGTGTCTGGCTTATTTCACATAGCAGAATGCCCTCTAGTTTCATCCACAATGTTGCAAATGACAGAATTTCCTTTTTTTTTTTTTTTGAGACGGAGCCTCAAGCTATCCCCCTGGGTAGAGTGCCATGGCATCACAGCTCATAGCAACCTCCAACTCCTGGGCTCAAGCGAGTCTCCTGCCTCCACCTCCCAAGTAGCTGGGACCAC